>JAQZBX010007036.1:0-51573 GCA_029593785.1 Cabassous unicinctus
GTGATTGCTTCCAGAAATTTTAGATTGTTTTTTTCATAATTAAAAAAAAAGTGAACAGAGTTGATTTGAATTTTATTAAGCACTGTTACTTGAACAAGGGCTAGCAATACCCAGGTAAATATACCTTTCTTAATGTTTGTCTCAGTTGACTTCTGAGTGATGCCTTTGGTGGCGTGAAGAGTTCTTCCTGCAATAAGCAATATGTTTCAGGCTGTGGTGACGGGTTTCCAGATAAAGAGGGGACAAGTAGATCTTTGTTTAAATGACACAGCAGTTTGACTACCCAGTTGTTTTTCAGATAGGGTATTCAAAAATTAGAACTACTGCTAGCTCTAGTTAGTTTCTTGCTCTTTCCACCTGAAGCAGGTTTCTCAGTCTCAGCGCGGTGGACATTTTGGGCCAGATAATTCTTTGTCGTGGATGGCTGTCCTGTGCATTGTAGGATATTTAGTAGTGTCTTCTCTACCTCCTAGGTGCCAGTATCGCCCTTTCCCAACTTGAGACAACCAGAAATGTCTCCAGGCCTTGTCCCCCCAGTGGAGAGCCAGTGACCTACAGCCTGCCACGTTGGAGTCGTGACAGGCGCCAGGGGGAGCCGGGGGCTCCTCGGCAGCCCAGTCCTGAGCCGGGGACCCCGCAAGGTGTGGGACCAGGAATAAGAGCCTCGGTGGTCTCTTCCCCAGACGGACCCTTGAGAAGGGGATCTGCAGTCACAGAGGTGCCCCAAAGAAATACTTCACAGGGTTCTGTTCTTCCTTCTGCCTTGCTTGGTATCGTTATTTACCTCCCCGCCCCTAAGAAAGAAAGGCCTTTCTCAGCTCGTCCCTTCAAGGATGGGCTGGAGCCTAGTTCTCAAGGTGGTCAGCGGATCGTGCGTAAAGGAAGGACCCTGGGGCCACAAAGTTTGGGAAATGTTGCTTTAAGCCTAGGTGAACTGTTCTCTTGGCTTTGTAGGATTTGGGGGGTCTGTAGTATCACTGTAAGCTGCCACTCTCCACGGGGATAGAATGGGCATGTTTCTCAGGCTTGTGGAGGGTGGCAGTTCTTCACAAGCCGTGCTGCAGTCATATTTCGGGCGCCGACTCTGGGGTCAGGGTGCTGGTGAGGAGCGCCCGAGGGGGATGAGGCGCCCCGGGCCGTGATGGCTGTCGGGAGGTGCCGGGCCCTCCCGGCGGGGTCGACTGTGGGGTGCAAGGGGTACTATTTTGAATTTCATCCTGGGTGTGAGGGAGGAGAGAGAGGACCAGTAGTGAAAAAGGGTCTGCACCTCCAGTCAGAAATGTTCCCACCTTCAGGCTATTTCGTACTCAGGCTCTTTCCCTCAGGCTCTTCTCAACTGTGTCTTCCATTTTTGGTTAGCATGAGAAAGGCTTGGAATACTCAGCTGGAGTGACTTAAAACGATAATACACAGTAATATTGGGTATAACTGCTCTGAGTAACCAAACAGAATGCTGGGCCTTCTGCTAGATGTTAAACGTCAATGGAGCAGAGTTTTGCCAGTTCAGAGAAAGACTTTCTATGATCAGTTCCTTCCATGCCTCCGGGACGGCACTCCGGGCTGAGGCGCCTGACGCCCGGGTGCGTCGTCACAGCCCCCGAGGGCCGCGGGCCTCTGTGGCCCTCGGAGTGGGAGTCGCGTCCCGTGTGAAGCCGGTGTCGGGCAGACGGAAGCTGTGTGGCGGGAGGGGCTGCCCGTGGGGCTTGGAAAGGCTGCTTTTCCCACCGCGTGTACCGAGCTGACGTGGCTGCTTCCCTCAAACCGATGCGTGGGGAAGTTTAGTGTCTACTCCTACGTTTATTATGAAAAACTGCAGGGTATTCTTTCAGGAGCTTAGAGGGGAGCACTTTAATGTATTTATAAGATAATGCAGAAATGAATCAAGTATGTGTAACTTTCAACTTTTAATTGGAGAAAACAAACCTGGTTATCTTTTTTGAAATACTTGTGATTTTTTATCTTGTTTGAAATATTTGTGATTTTTTTCAGGTGTGATAATGAATAATTAATAATTAATGACACTAATTTTAAAGCTGACCTAAATTGTAAATTTGTTATTCATTTTTTACCTACAAAATAGCATTGAACAAGTGAACAATCTACGAGAAATTCAAGCATTGAGACGCCTGAATCCACATCCAAACATCCTTACCTTGTATGAAGTAGTTTTGTAAGTATGGGGACTTGAAAAATTATCTGCCTTTGATGGTGATGATTAAATCTCTTTTTAAGAAAAGAAACCATGGTAGGCATTTTAAATTTGCTTTGTGGCTTAGACAGTAATATTCTCATTTTATCTTCAGTCACGTTTTTATTTGGACAAATGCGTACCTGCTGCCTAGTGTGGAGCTGCCTTGATTTAGGTGACTCCGTGTCATTAAAGCGTGCATGAGTCAAATGGCGTGTCTTCGGGAGCTCGAGTTGTATCTGTGTGGACGGTGGTGGAGCTGGAATTATGACTTAAAGGGAAAACACGGCTGTGGGGTTCAGGGGTTTATCTTCTCATGTTATCGCTGCCATTGGCCAGCTCTGAACCGTCTCCTGCAGCCTTTCTTGCCGGAATTGATATAATTGCAGGGATTTTTCGTTTCTGTTCTGATTGTAGAATGGTTTCCCTAAGGTTTCCCTGCCCGTCTGAAGGCAGAGTCCAGCTTCTCCGTGAGTCCCTCTTGCAGCTCTGCCCCAAGCTAGGGGATCTCTGGTCGTGACCGCTCTCCGCGGGCGGTGGGCACTCCCGCTCAGAGAAGGCGTGTCTGAGGGCAGCGAGCTGTAATGCCAGCAGAGAGATTCCAGTCTCCCACAAAAGAGTGTGCAGTAGATTTTAATGCAAGGCGTGAGCATTTTTAAACTCAAAATGAGATGTTTTATCCTGGCTGTGTGTCCTCCCGACTGGCAGTGTTCTTAGAAGCCGCTTGGGGCAGACCTGTGCATGGGAGGCACTTCCTGCGCACCTTACGAAGCGCCTCTGCCCAGAGCCTCCCGGGGGCCTTCCAGCAGCCCAGGAGGCCAGGGGACCAGGCTCCAGGACACTTGGGGAGCCCCCTGCCCCTCCCCCCTGTAGCAGCCAGAGCAGCGTTAAGGGCCCGGATGAACTCGGGGACCACTGGAGGCCAGGGGGCCTCCTCTTGTTTTCTTTGTCCCAGGCTGGGTTTTGGTTTTTTTCTCTCCCGTTGTAATTTATCCCAATTACCTGAGAGCAGTTTCAATAAATAAACACTAAGTGTGCAGCCACAGAGCATGAATTAAAAGTTTTTCTCTTTTATTGTTTTGCTTAGCCAGCTCCCCAACCTCATTTCTTCTTTCTCCTGATAGCTAATTTTATATTTTCAAGACACAGCTTTTTTCTGCAAGGCTTTTTGCGTAACATAGGATTTTAGTATTATTGTAAGTTAATTTTACCTTAAGAATTTATTTAAACTCTAAACCTCTACTGTTTGAATCATCCAGTCACTGCTGATTTTGTCTGCTGTGGAAATACCTAATGTTTACCAGAAATGTTTAAAATTAATTAAAGATCTGATTCTATTTTCTGATTAAGACAGGACAAAATATTTTAAAACCTTCTTTCTTCTTCAGTGACAGAAAATCTGGTTCTCTTGCACTAATATGTGAACTTATGGACATGAATATTTATGAGCTAATACGAGGTACGTGGAATAACCTGACAGCTGGTCTCCAATCCTCTCTTAAAGTTTGTAGTGCACAGGCGGGTGTCGGTCCCCAGGGTCAGCCCCACAGTCAGTAGCCGCGCTCAGGCACAGGGCTGCTCTGGCAGCCTCGCCAGTTGAGGGTGCAGCCACGGGCGGGAAGTGAGGCCACGGCCCTCGGTCAGCCTGGTGGAGAGGACGAGCCCCAGCCCCGGCCTTGCCCCCTGGCCCACCTGACTCTGAGGGGCACTGTGTGCCCCGGTCCTCCTGTTGCTCTGTGTTCTATTCCGTCCCCCCACGCAACCCCCAAAGGAGAGGGGCCTCCCGTGTGGGCCCCGCGCAGCCTCCTGCGGCCCAGGGCATGCATTCCTTTCCTGTCTGAAAGCACAGCACTGGGGAGCCGCTTTGGAGAGTGGGCAGGAGTCGGCCCCACTCAGCAGGTCCTCCTGGGCGCAAGCGTTGGGTGTGAGGGCATGTGCCCCCTGTGAAGACCACTAAACCAGTAGCACGGAAGTGTCGTAGCTTCCAGAACACTTCACACTTAGAGCACAGATGAAGAACGTCAGCTGCCCAATGTCATGTGCGTGGCTCCTTGTGGCTTGGAATAGGATTTTTGTGACAGCATCATAGATGATTTAAAAACTGCTCTGTTATCTCAAACAGTGTAGACCCAACGGAAGATGATGTGCTATGAAAACTGTTAGATCAAGGAGTTATTCTTGTGATGAAGACACTGATATTAAAGATGCATATGAAGCGTTCAAATAAAATTGCTTTTATGAAGTGGGAGAGTATTAAAAAGCTTTATTTCAAAATTAACACATTCTATTTGTGATTTAAAATATGTCTAGATTGGGAAGCGAATGTGGCTCAAGTGGTTGAGCACCTGCTTCCCACATGGGCAGTCCTGGATTCAGTCCCTGGTGTCTCCTAAAAACAAAAACACAAACAACAAACGAACAAATGAAAAAACCAACTAATGTGAGCTGATGTGGCACAGTGGTTGAGTGCCGGCTTCCCACATAAGAGGTCCTGGTTCAATCCCTGGCCTTGGTACCTCAGAAAAAAAAAAAAATTCTAGGCTGGTAAATTACTAATACAATACATACTGTAAGTAGACAAATTTCCCAAATCCATGAAAATTTATGTATATAAATAGGTTGAAAAACTTTTGGATCTTCTCATTGACAAAATAAGAGATTGCCTTATATCTGAGAATATATGGTATTTTTTATAAGTCATAGACCTTGTGTCCATTATTATTATTTTTTTTAAGATTTATTTATTTATTTATTTATCCCCCCCTTGCTGCTTGTGCTGCTGTGTCCATTCGCTGCGTGTCTTCTCTCTGTCTGCTCATCTCCCCCTTGCTGTGAGGTCTTGCCGCATCAGCCACGGTGCCGCGCGAGCCGGGAAGCGAACCCGGGGCCTCTCATATGGTAAACGGGTGCACTATCCATTGTGCCACACCCGCTTCCTGCCGTGAGGTTGCTGCATCAGCCCACCGCACCGCTCAGGCCGGCGTGCCCTCACAAGGAGGCCTCGGGACGCGAACCCAGGCCTCCCATATGGTAAACGGGGGCTCTATCCACTGAGCCACACCCACTTCCCCCTTGTGTCCATTACTGATAGGCAAGCCCCTCACTCAGACATTAGTTTAATCTTGTTTTAGGTCGAATGCTAACAAACTGCGCTATCAGGTTCTTGGCCTACAACTTATTAAAAAGAGAACTGTTAGAAGGGGCTTCCGGAACCTGGCACACAGTAGTGGCAGAAAGTGACAGGTGACAACCCAGAATGGGGGAGGAGACTGAAAATACAAAGCATGTACATGAGAACAAACAGAGTGAGAGTGGGCGAGCCCCGAGACGGACGGGAGCACGCACAGCCGTCGTGGGTTGTGGGAACCAGGCTACTTCAGCAGGGGCGTGTGTAACATGGTTTAGAAGGACCTCCATTTTAAAAGGCTACGCCAGGAAAGGGTTTGTGTTCAAGGCATAAGCCTCGCTTATCGGAAGTTTCACTTATTAAACATCTTATTCCAAATGGGCTGGATAAATGAGGTGTTATCCTCTAGTTCTGTTTTCAAATACATAATACCTAATAGAGATTCTTCCCATCGATGCTCTCTGTGTATTTATATCTAACAAGTGAAATAGCCACGAACTTTCATGTTTCATTTGTGGTGTTCTTTTTACAGTAAGCCACTGTCTTGTGTTTTAAAGAAGCTCCA
The DNA here is from genome assembly GCA_029593785.1 of Cabassous unicinctus. Classification (NCBI taxonomy): domain Eukaryota; kingdom Metazoa; phylum Chordata; class Mammalia; order Cingulata; family Chlamyphoridae; genus Cabassous; species Cabassous unicinctus. The sequence continues at coordinate 5,881 of JAQZBX010007036.1, forward strand.
TATTCACTTCTCTTGTTTGGTAACAGTTCTCTCCATGTAAAATAAGTGTGTTTTATGAGGATTCTTATTGTTGCTTCCTAAAGTGTGACATTTTAAAACTCGAGGGGAGAACCTCTGGCACATGGCTCCGTGCTTAGACATTTGAGAAAGGTTTGTTTAGAAAGAAATATCTTTAACGGCCAGTAGTAGGGGAATTGTGTAGTTGGAGAAGTGGAACCCATTTCTCTCAGCATCTGCCTAGAGAGAGAGTGCTGAAAGCAGACTGAGTGATGCATGGACAGCCATTCCCTGCTGGCCCGCTGATTTCACACACATGGGGGTCTCACGGGCCGCGTGCTGCACTCTGGATTGGCGCTAAGAAGCCACCGGGATTTAGGGCATCCTACTTTCAGAGACGTTAGAGCATGAAAAAAATGTCTGACAGGGATTGAGAGATACTAAATAATGCAGCGTGTCCAGATCTCAGAGTTGTTAAAGTGTGAGCAGCAACGCCAGGAAGGCCTGGCTTGGAAGTGATGAGGTAGAGTGATGGCGGCGACAGCTAACATTCCCTGAGTGCTGGCCGCATGCCAGCCTCCGTTCTTGGCACAACGACCCGGTCAGGCGAATGTTGTCGTCTCCATTGTTAAGATGAAGGGGGCACTTACCAGCCCCAGCGGTGGGCGCCATCGCGCCACTGCCGTGACACAGACGTGGACGTTGAGGCGGGAGGACTGAGTCGCTAATAAATGACAGAAGAGGACTTGAGCTCGAGTGTGCCTCTGCAGCCACAGCCGCTGTGTTGGAGTGGCCACTGGTCTGTCCCTCGGCCCAAGCACAGTGCACCAGCCATACGTGGAGAGACCCTCGCTGACCCTCGCTGTTTATCTGCTCGTCAATGCTGCTGCTGACGCACTGAAACCTGATTCCGTCAGTGCCTTTGCTGTCAGAGTAAGTGCTCACCTGGCCTTGAGCTCTAGTCTCATGTTCTGGGGATCTTGAGGAGCCCTAATAATACTCAGGAGCCTGACAGTGGACTGGAGGAACCTTCGGCCGCAGTGCTTACTGAGCTGCCTACTCACAAGATGGCAGTGCGCAGGGTGCTGGCGGAGGGTGGAAGAGGCACACGAGATGCGTTTTTCTGACAGTTGGAGGGTTTATAGCCTATTGTAGAGATAGACTTCATGAAAGACGAACATTAGAGGAATAAGTTGCTTGGGGCAGTTTTCTCTTTGTCCAGTAGGCATCAGATGAGGCAGCGATGATGGGGGCTAGAGAGGGGTACAGAAGGATTCTGTGGGGGAGGGGGAGAATTAGACAAGTGTGGGAGAGGCTGCCTTGTGGGCTGTTCCTTGCTGTGGGCCATCCCAGAGGCACAGTTCCTGCCCCTGGGGGCTCCCACCCTGATGAGGGCAGTCAGTCAATAAACCAGGCAAGTCAGACAAGAGTAAGTGCTACCTGCAGTGCGTTTGCCCTGGGGAGGGATGGGGAAGTGCAAAGGCCCTGAGGCCACAGTGAGGTAAGAAGCCAGTGTGACTGGAGCCTGAGCAGGAGGGTTGTAGGGAATGACGGAGGTGGGTTTTAAAGCAGGGAATAGGTGTCTTCCAGTTGGTGCTGGAACAGGTGTTTCTGAAACTTATCTATTGGGGAAGCCCAGGTTTTTTTCCGTGATCTGTTGAAGTCCAGTACTTTTATAAAATACAATAAGATAAATTAGCAGGAAAATGATCATGTGCTTATTAGCTGGCACAGCTGTGGACCAGTACTTTTGTAATTTATTTTGTAAAAATACAATAAAAACGAATTAGCAAAGAAAATGGCCACGTGCGTGGCTGACACAGTGATGTCAAGTTGCTGTACCAGTTTGCAAGCACTGCTGCTTGGGCCCTCCCCTCCTCACAGACCATTACGCTCAGCCCACGGCTGTGCTTTGCACAGCAGTATTGGGGAAGGACTTCTCCAGCTGCCGTCTAAAGAGGAGATGAGCCGAAGGGGGATGTGTTCATTGTCCGACTCTCGGTTGCAGACAGTAGTGTCCATTCTCACGAGTTTAACCCAAACGGGGTTTATTGTGTGATACAGAATTTGCCCACATTGCTGGGAGGACTGAAGAAACAGACCCTAGGCTAACTTAGAGAAAGTACCTCCAAGCACTGCTCTCCAGGATGCGGCTCTGCCAGGATCAGGAAGCTGCCTGCACGCTGCCAGCCCGGGGCCCAGCTGGGCCGGGCCGCCCCGAGTGGATCCTTCCCCTTCCCTTGCCAGCGCCCATGGCGCGGGTCGGAAGCGCCTTTCCCAAGTGGCCAGTGGAGACAGAGCCTCAGCCCACCTGGACCACAGCTGCGGGGCCGCGAGCAGGGTGTGGGTCTGGGCACCCAGCTGGGCACAGAATGGTGGAGAGACAGCAGGCGTCTTTTGCCCATGGCTCGCTTGGGAAGAACTTCCACAGAGTTCTTCATCAGGGTAGGGTAGTCGTGGCAGGGGGAGAGAGGTAGCGGCGCCATCAGTGACCCTGGCTGCGGGCTCGTGCCAGCTGCAGGAGGCAAGGGCATCTGGGAATCCACAGGAGAAGCACATCAGGAGGGGCCTCAGGCCTTGTGACCCACCTACGGAGGCACCGCTGGCTTCCTAGGCTGTATCTGGTTCTGCTGTTTTCCCTAACTTTCAAATTAAATTAATTTGCTTTTGTGAATGGCTAGTTGATTGGGTTTTTTCATTCTGGTTTGTTTGCAGAGAAAGCATTATTGGTGGTTTTCAGCCACGAGGCTTGTGGGTGTTTGCGTTGGGGCCGTGGCTGCTGGAGTGGACGTGGGCATAGGAGGGCCGCTGCGGCCACAGGACTCACAGCGCCACGTCGTGACCCGAGACCTGAGAGGAGCTGAGGGAGGCGCGGCCCCTGGCTGCCTTGGAAGGGTCAGGGTCCAGGGGTCAGAGCGGAAGGCAGGAACAGAGCCTCGGGGCCGCTGATTTTGTGGGGCTGGAGGGCACGCATTCGGCCACTTAGGCCTGCGGCCATGAGAGGCAGCACAGTTAAAGCCTGTTAAGGACACTGCCCACAGAACCAGACAGCGGCCCACAGGAGGGGTCAACCCCACGAGGGGGCCGGCGCCTCAACATTGAGATGGAGCCTTTGAGCTCTCGAAGGCCCAGTGGGCTCCCCGCCACCTGGAGATGAGCCCAGGAGAGGCTGCCAGGAGGCCTGTGTTGGGCGGCTGCCCTGCTGTTCCCTGCCAGTTCACCTCTCAGGCCCCTGCTGTGTCCAGCTGCCTCTCCTGCCCTGGGGGCCGCCGCCTTCTCCCCTTCTCTCTCCTTCCCTCTCCTCTCGCTCCCTTCTCCCTGCTCATAGCCTTGCTGAAAGGAAGCAGTTCACGTGGAGGTACTGCACAGAGGCAGTACCTCTTCTTTCACTGAGGAAACAGTGGATACCAGAGAGAACTTCCTCGTGGCCCCCCACGGAATCCACCCCGGTCTGCCCCTCTTCCCCCTGCTTAGAGCCCTCGGCCTGGGCCCCTTGCCGAGGCCACCCCTGCCCTCGCCCGACCTCCTGCGGTGGGTAGTGGCTGCCAGCGCACAGACAGCAGCTACCAGGGCCTCATCTGCCCCGCGGCCCTGCCTCGGCTCCCCTTGCCACCAGCCTCCTCTGCAGAGCTGCCCTCCTGCTCCCTCCGCCTGGTCCTGCCTCCAGACCGGCTCATTCAAGGACCCAGTGGCTCCACATTGCCACGCCCAGTGGGCATTTCCTACCCCACCTTAGTTCTCTCCTGGAAATACTTTCCTCTCTCCTCCTCCTCAGGCTCCCCCACCCCCCCCCATGTCGTGGACAAGCCCGAGGACCCTGCAGTCCCTCCAGCCCTGCCCCTTTCACACCCTCCGAGGATAGGCACCTCTCCCCGAGCCCCAGACCTGCGCCTCTGCATGTAGAGGCGCCGCCGGCCGGCCTGGGAGGCCCCTCGCAGCCACCTGCCAGCTCCTTCCTCAGTGCTCAGTGCTCAGGCCAGACCTGGGTCTCGTCCTTGGCTCCTGTGCGCCTCTTGCATCCCTGATGCACCCTCAGCACAGCCTCCCCCTGCCTCAGGCATGGACGTCTGTGACTGCTCAGTGCCCACCCGGGTCCGTCCATCACGGCCTCCTGCCTGAGTCACGCCACTCATGTCCTCAGGCCTCCCTGCTTCTGTCCTCCCTGCCCCCACCCCGGTCTGTCTTCACACGCAGCCAGGATGATCGTGGTTCTCTTTAGAGGTGTGTGAGATCGTGTCCCTCTGCCTAGAATCCTTCTGTGGCTTCCCACCTCACAAAGTCTGAATCCTTGCCCTGACCTACGAGGCCCCAGAGATCTTCTGTCCCTGGCCACTGTTGTCAACCTTGCTGCTGCTTCAACATGCAAAGAAGGCTGCCTCGGGGCCTTTGCACATCTCTGCCCCACGCCCCCAGAGATCCATCTGCTTCATTCAGGTCTGCTCAAGCGTCCCATCAGGTCCTTCCTGACTCTCCCTCACTCTGGACTTCCACCCCCTGCCATCAACGTCCACCCCCTTTCCCTTACCCCCTTTCCTTTGCTTTGATTTTCCTCCATCACTTCTGTCACCATTTGACACAATACAGGATGCATTTACCTAGAGATCACTGTGTCTCCCCACTAGAATGCCGGCACTCTCAGGGCAGGTGCTGGGCCATTTGCCTTGGGCGCTGAGGCCCCCGTTAGACATGGTAAACTGTTTACCTGTGTGAGGCAGGCAGATGGACAGGTAGACTGAGGGTGCAGGTGGGAGGCTGGCCTCGCGGGCTTTGTGAGGCAGAAGGGCCTGGTCGTTCCTGGGAAAGCTCGGTAATACTGCCGGAGTCTCCACCTTTGCCTCAGAAAGCCCTGCAGAGGAAGGGAAGCCGAGAGGACATGCGAAAGGTGACTCTGTATTGGGGACCAGGAAGATGAGAGAACTTCCGACCGGTGGCTGCTCCATGAAAGTGGAACGATGGATAGCCATGTCCCCTGGCTGGCTGTGTGTCTGGGCCAGACGGGCCCCGGGCGGACAGCAGAACTGCGACATGCTCCTACCTGCCTTTCCCAGGCATCCCCTCCCCTCACCGTGGAGGGACAAGGTTCTGCCTGGCCCGCCTGGGCTGGCCTTTCCCTGTTCATGAGCCTGAGTTCCAGTGCTTTCCACCCACTGATCCTGGCCACAGGAGCTTGTTCAGCCCCTCAGGTCGCCTCCCACCCACACTTCATACCCCAGCTGGATGGAAGAACCCACAGGCCCCTGGCCCCCAACACTGCCTGTGCATGGCTCCTCACCTGGGCACCTGCTCACAACCTGCCCACATCTTTGCTTGCTGGGTAACGACCCCCCACCCCGTTTCCCACTTCCCCTGCTGCCTCCTGAGTCAAGCCCAGGGCAGCCTCCACAGCTCGACGCTGCGCTGCCACCCCTCTACCGCTTGGCATGGCATTCGCTGTCCTGGGTGGCCACCGGTGTAGGCTCCCAGGTACTATCCGAGTACTCCAGGATCCAGCAAGGAATGTTCATGGACTGAACTGCCCTATGATGGGGGTACCTCAGTGCTCGGAAACCCTAAGGGGCCTGGGGCAGGAAGGAGAAGGGTGCCGTGGGTTTGGGGGAGTGGGAGCCAGACCTGTGTTTCCATGTCTATGACGCTCACGTGCCTGTGTGCTGAGAACTGGACCTCCCCCCAGCCAGAGCCCCAGGAGGGCCACCCTCACCTGCTCCCCTTCTGCCTGGTCGCACCCCCTGCCTTATTTCTTCTTCGTACTCTGCCTGTAAGGCGTTTGCTTATGTACTGTGTATCTGGCCCTCTCCACTGGAGCAGAAGCTCTGACGGGGGCTGGTTGGCCAGGTCTCGGGTCTCCTGGATGGGGGCGCTCCCTCAGCTCTGCATGGGATGGTCCACCTGAACGATGCTTTGGTGCTGAGTACCAGAGTTGGAATGTCTTCGTTGCAAGGAGCACGTGTCACGGCTTGTGTGGCTCAGAGGGAGGAGTTTACCGTAAAAGCACAGACCTCTTGCAAAAAGGCCAGCCATGCTTCCCAGGAAGTGGAGCCAGGTGTGCTGTAGTTGCTGAGGCCTCCACTGACCCCTTGGGGCCAGCAAGGTTGAACGATACAAGATCAATATACAATTAATTGTATTTCAGTATACTTTCATTGAGCAACCTGAAAACGAAATTAAAACAATTCCATTTACAGGAGCAGCAAAATAATAAAATACCGAGGAATAAATTTAACAAAAGAAGTGCAAAACTTATACCCTGAAAACTATAAAATATTGTTGAAAGAAAATTAAAGAAGACCTAAGTAAATGGAAAAAAATCCCATGTTCATGTATCAGGAGACTTAATATTGTTGAGAGGGCAGTGCTCCTCAAATTCATCTTCAGATTCAATGCAGTGCCTCCCAGAATCCCAGCTGGTGCCTTTGAAGAAATTGACAAGCTGAATCTAAAATGTATATGGAATTTCAGGGGACCCAGAATTGCAAAAATAATATTGAAAAAGAACAAAGTTGAGGGACTAACGCTTTCTAACTTCAAAACTTTATTACTGGGAGCGGATGTGGCTCAACCAGTTGAGCGTCTGCTTCCCACATGGGAAGTCCTGGGTTTTGTCTCTGGTGCCTCCTAAAAACAAACAAAAACAATTAAACACATGAAAAAACCAACTCAGGGGAGCCAGTGTGACTCAGTGGTTGAGTGCTGATATATTAGTCAGCCAAAGGGGTGCTGATGCAAAATACCAGAAAATGGTGGGTCTTTATAAAGGGTATTTATTTGGGGTAGAAGTCCACAGATACCAGGCCACAAAGCATTAAGTTTCTTCCCTCACCACAGTCCATTGCCATGAGTTGGAGCAAGACAGCTGCTGGCGTTTGCCAGGGTTCAGGCTTCTTGGGTTCCTCTCTTCCCGGGGCTGCGTTTCTCTCTGGGCTTAGCTCCTCTGTTTCCTCCACAAGGTCAGCTGTAGACTATGAGGCTCTCTAGGCTTTGCCTCTCTCCACAAGGCCAGCTGTGAACTGTCAGGTGAACGGCTCGTCTCTGTCCTGGAGCCTTCTTTCTTTCCTCACGACCAAGCTCCTCCGTCTGCTCACCTCCCCGGGCTCCAGCACGAAAACTCCAACATCAGAACTGCTCTGTCTTTTGCTTGCCTTTTATATTTGATCCCCCACCCACCAAGGGTTGGGGCTCGACGCCCTACTGATGTGGCCCAATCAAAGCCCCAATCATAACTTAATCATGCCCAGATTAACAGATCAGTTTACAAGCATAATCTAATACAGATTTTTGGAATTCATAATTACATCAAATTGCCAAACGGCTACAGCCGGCTTCCCACATAAGAGGACCCAGGTTCGATCCCTGGCCCTGCTACCTAAAAACAAACAAACAAACAAAAAAAAACCTTTATTACTAACCAACAGTAATTATGAAAATGTGGTAATGGCATAAGGATAGAAATCTCTCTTTCTATGAATGGAATAGGACTGAAAGCCGGGAAATAAACCCATGTGTCTCTGGTTAATGGATATTCAACAAGGATGCCAAGACCATTCAACAGGAAAAGAACAGTCTTTTCAACAGAGAATGCTGGGACAACTGGATATCCACATCCAGAAGACTGAAGGCCAATCATTACCTCACACCATAAGTTAACTCAAAATTGATCGAAGACCTACATGTTAGAAGGAAACATAAAGGGTAATTCTTTATGACCTCGGGTTTGGCAGTGGATTAATGGATTCTTAGTTATCACACCAAAAGCATTAGCAATAAATGGCCAATAAACACTGGAAAAGATGCTCAACATCATTAGTTGTTAGGGAAATGCAGCTGAAAACCATGATGAGATCCCACTTCACATCCACTGTAGGGTGGCTGTCTAATTGAAAAAATAATAGCAGAGTCGGTGAGGATGTGGAGAGCCAGAGCGCAGATGCTGCTGGTGGTGTGTGAAACGGCGCGGCCGCTTTGGGAAATGGGCCGTTCCTCAAAGCGTTCAGCAGCTTTACCAGAGGACCTAGAAAGCCCACTTCTAGGTACCTACCCAAGAGAAGTGAAAACATATGTCCACACAGACTTCGTTACACAAATGTTTTTGGCAGCTTTATTTATAATAGTTAAAAGGTTAAAAACCCAAATGTCAATCAACAGATGAATGGATAAACAAAATGTGGTCTATCCATACAATGGAATGTTATTTGGCCATAAAAAGGAATGAAGTTCTGATACGAGCTACAACTTGGATGAACCTAGAAAACATTATGTTAAGTCAGAGAAGCCAGTCACGAAAGACCACAGAGTATATGATTCCACTTACGTGAAATGTTTAGAAGAGGTAAATCTGTACCGAGAGAAGGTAGATGAGTGGTTACTTAGGGGCAGGGAATGAGGGGTTATAGAGGTGATGGCTAAAGGGGCAGGGTTTCTTTTTGGGATGATGAAAATGTTCTGAAATTGGTGATGATTGCACATAACATGCTCTGTGGTTTTAAATCAAAACAGATGGTTGTGAATATACTGAAAACCACTGAGTTGTACAGTTAAATGGGTGAATTTTATGGTATGTGAATGATGCCTTGATTAAACTGTTAATAAATTTAAAAGCTGCTGTTTTAGTTTGCCAAAGGCTGCCAAGGCAATATACCAGAAGTGGATTGGCTTTTACAATGGGGGTTTATTTGTTTAAAGCTTACAGTTTCGAGGCCGAGAAAAATGTCCAAATCAAGGCTTCATCAGGAAATGCTTTGTCCTCGAGCTGCAGCTGTGGGCGGTCAGGCACACGGCAGGGCACGTGGTGGCACTGCCAGCCTCCGTCTTCTCTGGGCTTCGCTGCTTTCTGCTCCGTCTGGCTTCCTCTCAGCCTGTGGGCATTTCTCTCTGCCTGTGCGGCCTCCGCTGATTCCAGTTCATAAAGGACTCTGGTAAGAGGATCAGGACCCACCCCGGGTCACACTGTCTACTTAAAGGCCCTTAAGTGAAGAAATTTAATCAAAAGTTCCCACCTACAATAGGTTTACATGCACAGGAATGGATTTGCTCTAAGGACATGATCATTTGGCATCTGCCCAGTTTCAAACTGTCATAAGTGAACGCTAATTAGACCAGGGGCTATAATTAGTAGTACAATTATAAAAATGTGCTTCTGTCAATTGAAAGAACTATACCATGCCAATGGAAGAAGATAATAATAGGGTGGTATGTGGGAGCTCTGTATTTCATGCATGATTGTTCTGTAAACCTACAACTTCTCTAATTAAAAAAAAAAAAAAGGAACTGAAGAAAGGAAGGCGTAGCCCACAGGGCATGTGGAGCGACGCTGGACAACCCGCAGCCACTGCAGGGTCAGTGTCGACAGGTGCTTAGAGGCCGTGGCATCCTGCGAGAGGAGGTGGCGCGGCTCGGCTGTTCAGAGGCGTTCAGCAGAGGCGGTGGTCTACTTGGGTTAAAAAAGCATTAAGACGGAACTGCTCGCACTGACGGGAAGCCTAGGAAAACACCAGACTGACAGGCGACTCCTGGCGTTTCCATCACCAGCACAGCTCCCTGCAGCGCCACGGTGTTGCCGTCAGACCGTGCACCCGCGTGATTGGGATCGGTACTGCTCTCACCGAAGTCAAAGCGCACACGGTGTGATTTTAAGTGAAATCGTGCCGGGGCTGGGCCTTCAGGTGGCACCTTCTGTAGGCTCACTCCGTGGTTCCTAACACTACTTCAGACTACTTTTTGTGAAGCTAGGTGGCTTTTCTCACAAAATACGCACTGTAATTTTGGCTTCACAAAAGGGACATGCACCGTCGTAACCATGTCTGCCTATTCTTACTGCACAGGGAGAAGACGCCCGTTGTCAGAGAAGAAGATCACGCACTACATGTACCAGCTGTGTAAATCCCTGGATCACATGCACAGGTACGCGCTGGAGGCTGGCGCTCGCTTGCTCAGAGGGTGCGTCGGCGCGTCTTTACAAGCACTGGAGCGAGAACTTGAGTCAGTGCGGTGTGACTAATTCCATCCTTCCTTTTGTCTTGGATGCAGAAACGGAATATTTCACAGAGATGTAAAACCAGAAAATATATTAATAAAGGTGAGAACTTTTACATCAAAAACGGGTGCCGCAGTAGAAGCAGAGGAGACGCCTTTCTGGTAGCTGGATGCCACGTGTGCTGTAGCTTCCCGAGGGGAATGCCGTCCACGTGACTGAACGTTCCTCTGGAAGAAGTACTCTTAGGCCCCCTTCCTGCTCTACATACAGAATAATCACTTGGACCAATGGTAATAGCAAAGTGGTACAGGCAGGATCTGAGCCTCACTCCAGAGCTGCTTGAACTGTACAGTTTGTAAGTTCGGACACAGTCCAAGATAATGAGCGTTGTCTTCGCACATCCCAGAGTTGCCTGAACCTTCCTGGATCGCCAGCCCCCAGCCCTTATGGGTAGTTCTTTCTGGCCCGCCCCCTGCTCAGGACTCAGGGAACCTCTGCAGATCTCTGGGGCGCTCTCTGGGCACATAGCCCCTCTCAGGGACTCTGTCCTGAGCTCTGTCCCTTTGGGCTCATGACCTCACCCCAGGGCGTCGGCCAGGTGCCTCCCAGACTCTGTCTCCCTGGGTCCTGCTCTGGGAATTCTCTGGAGGCCAGAGGCTGGGCCCATTGCAGGGTTCACCTGCTCTGTTTGCCTCATCTTGGGGACCACTGTCCTGCACTGCCCCGTGTCGTTTGTCTTCTTTTCTGGTTGGTTGACGTGGGAGGGTCAAGCCAGTCCCTGTTCCTCTATCTTGGCTGGAAGTGGAAACTTGTAGTTTTGAAACCGGAGGGAATTCAATGTATTGTTTTCTAGTGTTCAGGAAATGAAATCTGTTTTAGGTATTGGGGCCTGAGAAAATTACAGTGCCAGTGATGTGCACATCCCACAAACCCCGTGCAGTGGGGGGCACAGGTGGGGCAGGCTCTGCACCAACAGGCCAGGGCTTTGGGCGGCGCCGGGAGGCAGCGACTGGCTCAGCCTCGTGGCGCCGATGTCTTTGATAGAAAGTGGGGAAGAGTAACTCTCTCCCTCGTGGGGTGGCTTGAGAAGTGAGAGAAAGCACACGTACCTCTGAGCCCTGGCTGCGGGCGTCACGGCTGCGACTTCCCCAGGGACTCGGCCTCGGCTTTTTTTTGTTTGAGGTGCCACGGCTGGGGATGAACCTGGGACCTCATGTGTGGGAAGCTGGTGCTCAACCACTGAGCCAGATTGGCTTTCCAGGGTTAGCTTTTTGTTTGTTTTGCTTGTTTTTTTTTTTTGTTTGTTTTGTTTTTCAGGAGGTACTGGGACCAAACCTGGGACCTCCCAGGTAGGAGGGGGGAGTTCAGCCGCTTGAGCCACGTCCGCTCCCAGGCCTTGGCTTTTTTGAGCTGCTCTTAAGATCAGGGGTGACCATTAGGCATTTTAATAAGTTCTGTTCATTGAAGGCTTGTATTTTGTTGCTTTGAAATGTGAAGGGTAAAGAAAAAGCAGAAAAGTCCTACCTTAAGAAATATCCCGAAACTTGTTTCCCCGACAACTGGATGAAGGATCCTTGAGGGGGGAGGCTGGGCCCTGCCGTCCCCCCAAGTGGAGAGCAACGCTGCGAGCAGAGCCGAGTGGAACATAGTGCCGTGTGTCATTCCCTGGTAGTCACACTGTGGCTTAAAGGTTCTCCGCCCTGTCGGCGTTTGGAAGCACAGGTAAAGCGTAGGCAGCTGGGACTTCGTGGGCGCTCCGCGGGCAGAAGCAGCACTTCCTTCTCTGCCAGAGGCTGCTCGTGCTTTACGGAGGCGCCCGCGTTCTCTAAGCCGTACTTGGGAAGCTCGTTTAGGTAGTAGCAGGGTCCCCGTTAGTGCAGGCGTGTTTGAAAGCATTTGTGTTAAGCAGGCCGGAGAATAAGGTGTGCCTTGTCTCTGCCATGTCCCCCTCGCAGCAGGACGTCCTGAAGCTGGGGGACTTCGGCTCCTGCCGGAGCGTGTACTCCCAGCAGCCGTACACAGAGTACATCTCCACGCGCTGGTACCGCGCCCCCGAGTGTCTCCTCACCGACGGCCACTACAGCTACAAGATGGACCTGTGGAGCGCGGGCTGCGTGTTCTACGAGATCGCCAGGTAGGGCTCCCCCGGGCACCCGCACGCTCCCCACATCTCCCCGAGGTGTGGCCAAGCCCAGCAGCGAGGCGCATGCAGAACCGCCGGCCTCGTGCCCGTTCCTTCCTTCACAATACACGTTTTAAGGTCAGTCTGGATTCTTTGTTACTTTTTAGGTATTGTTTAACAGAAAATTTACTAGGCTTTCACATTAGTTTTTGCCCAGTACTTTTCCTGGCTTTTGCATGAGGCACGAAATACCATGAGTTACTGCTTTCTGTCTGGGCGGCCCCTTCATTTGCCTGCATATATGAAGTGGTTAATGGGCAGGGGTTCAGGGGCAGAAGGGGAACGCACCTGGGCCGCCTGCGGGTGTCCTCCGAGGCCTGCCAGGGACGGAGCACCTTGGGGCCCAGGTGAGAGCCCCAGCCCTAACCATCCATCCCGTCGTCCCACCCCACCCCCACTCAGAGGCCCTGGGCAGCAGTGGCTCTTTAAGGAAGGCGTCATGGGAGCCTGCAGGACCCCCTCCAGTGGGGCAGAGCCCAGCATGGACTGTGCGACCACGCCAGTGTCGGGGGCTGTGGACCCCAGGACGTGTCCTCTCAGGGTTCCAGGTCACTTGCGTGGCTAATTGGCTTCTTGTTTTGGAAAGCTGAGTGGCCATGTAATTGAACCCGAACGTGCCAACAGACAGTTCTTTCTCATCTCACCTGCTCATCCCCCTTGAATGAATTTGGAAGGGGTTTTAAGGACGTCAGCGCTGACAGGATGCTGATGGCATCCAATCTGCGCGTCAGCTAAGCCTGTGATGACTTGGTTATTCAGACAGGCTGTGCTTGGCAGTCGCGTGTTTCCCCACTTCAGAGCTGGTTTTGCTCATTACTCCCATGTTCCTTTTCTGTCCTTTAGCCATAAAATAGTGCTGTTTTCCTGAATAGAAGCTAGTCTTAATACCAACACTTCAAAATCCTTCTTTGTGGCATGTAAGATAAACTGAATTTATACAGGGTCTAAAATATTTTTTCCACCATTGCAAAACTCAGTAAAGCTCTGAAAACTAAAAGGTTTCTTAGAGTTCCTTTATCAACAAAGCTTGACCTGACCTGGCCTGACTGTCAGCAAAAGCCACAGGGCGGGCGTGAGGGTCTGCGTGGTGGTTAGTTATCACAGCCCCTGGAGGGGCCCCGTTTCTCTGTGGAGATCCTGGGGTGTGAGTCCGGGAAGGTGGGTGCGTATCTTGTCTCAGCAAGAGGCACAGAGGCCTCTGGGTAAGGCAGAAAGGCCTCTGCGGGGAAGAGGGCGGGCTCTGCGTCGCACACACCTGTCGGAGCTGTTTCCTGGAGCATGCGTCGTGGCAGCTAGGGGAATAAGACACCAGCTCGTTTCCCAAAGGACACCCCCTCCCTGGGCAGGGAGCGAGCTTCCTTCCTGGCGGCGACCTTTGGCTTCCTTGTGCTTCCGAGTGCCTGGTATGGGCTCTCCCTGTTCAGGAGGGTCAGGCATCTTCAAAAGGTGGAAGAATATCAACATTCTGAAATTGCACTGGACATTCAGCTTCAAATTGCCTGTTGTAGTCAAATTTTGTTAGAATGAAGATAATTCTAAAAATCAATTCTCTACGCTTTAGACCTGCAGATAAGAAGCCGCTACTTCACCTCTCCTGGGGGAAGAAGGAAGATGGGGTTGGGTTTGGGGCGTCTTGCTGTGTGGCCTTGGAGGCTCACGGAGGCCTCGGGTCCCGCTCCGGTGTTTGGGGCGGGTGGGTGGCCGGCGAGGTTGAGGCGCACAGTGGGGTTTTCCCGGTGTTGACTGCAGATGGCTCAGCTCTGCAGGCCCAAGCAGACCGCTGGCCCGCGGCGGTGTCGGCCGTGACCTCCTGCAATGCCCGCACAGTGGCGGTGGCACAGCCCGGGGGGAAAGGCTGGGTCACGTGGAGGGTCGCCAGGGGCCAGGAAAAACGTAACTACAAGGCTGTCTTGATGAGATGGGTGGAAATCAGAGCACTTCAGTTTATGGAGTGCTACAGAAAAGTCGGCTTTCTAGAGACTGCCATGCTGCCTCCAGGTGACCCCTGCTGCCATCACAGGTGTCAGTCCCTGAGAGGCCTTTGTGGAAAGGCCACAAAGCATGGTGCAGATGTGGCTCAAGCTATTGAGTGCCTGCCTCCCACATGGGAGGTCCCAGGTTCGGTTCTCCGTGCCTCCTGAAAAAAAAGCAAAAAACGAGTAAAACAAACGAGAAAAGCAACTCTGGGAAGCCGATGTGGCTCAGTGGTTGAGCGCTGGCGTCCCACATACAAGGTCCCAGGTTCAATCCATGGTACCTCAAAAAAAAGAAGAGTAACCTGCCAGGCAGAGGGCAAGCGGCGGCCTTTGGGCCATCGGGGCCACTGTTGTCTTGCTTCGCCTGCGGTGCCTGGTTGTTTTTAAAAACTGTTTTGTTTGTGTGTATTTCAGCCAACTGCTGAAATTAGAATCCACATGAAAATCTTTATTTCCGGCTCCCCTTCAAAAATCAGTGATCCTGGGAGCTGCTGGGTTGGCCATGCTGGACAGTGTCAGCCAGTTTCAGGTGCTGGCAGGTGCCCTCTAGGCCCTGGGGCCGCCCACTGCTCAGCCAGTGCGCCCAGGGCGCCTCCAGCCTCGGTCCCAGCCACAGGCCTTCTCCACACTCTGGAGGGGGCTGCTGAGCTGTGGTCGCACGCAGGGACCACCGCAGCAGCTCTGCGCTCCGCCTGCGCGGGCACCAGGCCTCAGGGCCCAGGGAGAGCCACCCCAGGTCCTCGACCCGGGGACCACCCGCCAGCCCCCCTGGCTCTAGCAGATCCCACTGGCTCATGGATGACCCGCCAAGCTGAGGAGGTGCCAGGCTGCCTGGGAGGAGCGAGCCCGCGGGCGCCCAGTGGGGGTCTCAGGCCCCCGCCTGCAGCCACAGCGAGGAGGCGGGGCGGGGGCGTCGAGGGGCCTGGGGGCGTCAGCGCAGAGGGGTGGGGGCTGGAAGCTGCCACGACCCCGTGGGGGACCTGCTGGGGCGCGGGGGGGCTCGGGCTGGCGCCGCCCGGGAAAGGGGGCGCTGAGGGGAGGGCTCGGGGTGGGGCCCCACCGCGGGGCTGAGCCGCGCCGCCCCCCGCAGCCTGGAGCCGCTCTTCCCCGGGGCCAACGAGCTCGACCAGATCTCCCGGATCCACGAGGTCATGGGCACGCCTGGGCAGAAGACCCTCGCCAAGTTCAAGCAGTGAGTGCGCATGCGCGGGGGCCCACGTGCAGCTCCCGGGCAAGTCCCCGTCGGCCCCGAGGACTCGCTTAGGGCTTTGAGGAGGGAAACTCTTCCCCAGCTGCCCCCAGCTCTGCTGAGGACGCCGACTCGGGGACAGGCTGGGGGGTCAGAGGCCCTGAGCGCTCGGGCGGCCACGCGGGGCGGGGGTGGCATCATCCTTTCTGCCTGGAAAAGTGGGATTAATCATTTCTAGGAGAGGTACTTAGTTACCTTTATAGCAGAATAGATGTCATACACCCCTGCCCCAGAACAGGGTGACAATCACCAGAGGCGCGCCTCTAAGTAATGGCGTCTTGTTTATTATCATTGGGCTTTCAATACAGGTCGAGAGCTATGAGTTTTGATTTTCCTTTTAAAAAGGGATCAGGAATCTCTCTCCTGACAGCCAGTCTGCCCCCACACTGCCTCTCCCTCCTCTGCGCAATGGTGGCCTATGACCCTGACGAGAGGATCACCGCCCACCAGGCCCTGCAGCACCCCTACTTCCAGGAGCAGAGGTGGGCCGCCGGACTCCCTGGGGTGGGGGCCCCGGCTACGAGACCCCGAGGGGACCCACAGTGGCACGTGAGCAGCCTCCAGAGGGTTCCCTGGTTCCCTGGAACAGCTCTCACTTGAATTTGGGTAAAAACAGACACATCGGCTCCTTTTGGAAACTGTGCCAGTCTGTTCTCAGGTAATTTTCCCCCAAGTAAAGCTGCCAGCTGTGCCGTGGCAGAGAGCATGGGGGCTCCTGGGCCGTGCCGCGGCTGGTGCCAAGGCAGGCCTTACCCTGCGAGGACCTGCTGAACTGCTGGTGTGGTGTGGGGTTTAACCTAGACCTCCGCACACTCCTGTGCCTCTGGCTGTGGAGGGGACAGCCTGATCCCAGACCAGTGACCCGGCGGGTGGCAGGCCGGCAGTCCCCCATGAATTTGCCATGAGGCTGAGACAAAAGGGAAAAAGCCCCTCCTAATGGCTCACGTGGGGAAGGAGCGCTAGTGACAGCTCAAAGTAATAAATGAATTTGGAGCCCAAGACAGCAAACAAGCGGGCGTGGCTGTGCCTGGGCTCTCGGTGAGGGTGCCCTTCTCTTTTCCTTCCCTGCAGGGCAGCCGAGAAGCAGGCTCTGGCCAGCCACAGAAAGGCTTGCTTTCCACAGCAGCCTGTGGCACCAGACACCGTCGGTGCCGCCTGGCATGTTTCAAAGGAGGGCAGGAAGCAGGTACTGGGAAAGCCAGGGAGCTGGGACTGGCCGCCTGAGCCAGGCCCGGACACCCTTGGTGGCTCCTGAGGGGGATGCCCCTGGGGAGGCCATGCAGGCTGGATGCTGCCCGTAGCAGGGGAGTGATGACAGGCACCCCTCTGGCCAGGCCCACAAGAGGGGTGTGGGATTGTTCAGTGCAGGGGGCCCTGCCCGCGTTGCCACGCCTGCCCTGAAAACGGCAGAGTGCTGGTCCTGGCCAAGGCACTCTGCGGCCCTCAGACCTGCCCAGTGGGAGGCGTGGAGAAACCAGACAACTTGTCCGTGCTTCCCAGGAAGCGAGTGACAAGCCAGCAGGCCCTCGCTGTCTGAGCTTGGCTGCCAAACCCATCCTGAGCGCAGCGACCTGACGGCTGTTCCACCCAGTCCAACAGCGATGGGCTGGCAGCGCTTTGGGTTTCGGGATGAGCCTTTGCTCTCGCTTCCTTGCTTAGTCTCAGCACTGCTCCGTCCGCCAGGGTCCGAGTTCTGTGGCAGTGCCAGGTTCATGTGGATAAGCGGATAACTGCCTTTTCCGTCCCAGCTTCGCTTTAGTTTGGTAGAGGCTGCTGAGGCGATCTCCCTGAAATGGGTTGGCTTCTGTTAGGTTAAAAGCTTACAGTTCCGAGGCCGTGAAAGTGTCCAGTCTGGGCCTCACCGGCGATGCTTTTCTCCCCGAGGAGCAGATGCAGGCGGTCATAGGTCCTTCCACGGGGCCGGGCACGGCGGCGGTGCTGCCTTCTGCGCCCGGCCTCACTGCCTTCAGCTTCTTGCTCTCAGGGCGTTCTCTTAGTGGGCTCTCTGCTTAGTGGGTCCCTCTGGCGCTCACAGCTTTCCCTCTGTGTCTGCGGCTCTTGGTTCCTCCTCCTATAAAGGACTGCGGTGAGAGGATGAAGAGGATCAGGCCTGGGCCCCGCGATCCAGCCAAAGGCCCTTAGCTATGCGATCTAATGGAAGGCCCCATCTACAAGAGGTTTCCACGCACAGAAATGGCCGAGCTCTAAGGACAGGATTTTTGGGGATCCACCCAGCTTTAAGCTGCCACAGACGTTTTCAGTCGCCCACATACTCCTTGATCTGAACCTTTATCGACTGTGTGCTGTGTGCCAGGAGCTGAGGACACGGATATTTCCAGGCCAGGCTGCTTTGCAGAAACCCCGGCTCTCATGTCCAGCCACCTGCTTGGCAGCTCCGCTTGGGTGTCTAGAAGGCACCTTGTTCAAACCCCATCGCCTGCTCCTGCCCCACAAACTTGGCCCGTCCCCGAGTCTCTCCTCCAGCCAGAGGCTCCGTCCCGAGGCCTGGTGACGTCACACTCAGCTGGCACCCGCCAGAGCCCCTCCGCCGGGCCAGGGCTCAGCACTCCTTTGGGTCAGGGTCAGGCAGCGGCTGTCTCAGGCTTCGCAGGCCCTACGGCCCTTGTCAAGCTACGCAGCTGCGGCGGCAGCAAAAGAGGCCATAGACGCCACCTCCAGGAACCTGTGAGTGTTCAGGGCAGGTCCCAGTGACAGACTGTCCACGGGCACAGGACGCTGAATTCTGTGTGATTTTCATGAGTCACAAAATGCTGTTGTTTTTGACTGTTAGAAAGAGCAGAAACCTCTCAGCTCACAAGCCAGCCAGGAACAGGAGGCAGGCGGTGCGGGCCTGAGAGCCGGTGGCCCTGTGGCCACGGTCCCCATGGGCCTGCAGGCCACCCTCACCAGCGCTCGCCTGTCACGTCGGGGCCCCGCAGCGCCTCTCCCGCCGGCCAGCAGGCCTTGGCCCAGGACGGCGTCGCTGCCTGGAGCGGGCCAAGTGAAAAGCCCGTGTCTGCCTCGGAGCCTGCGGCCGGCGCAGACCTCCGCCTGTCGCCGCAGGACCAGGGCGAGTGGCCGCCTTGCTTTCGGATGGCCGGTCACCTGGGCACACCCCGTGGCTAGGAAGTTAGACCATAGAACCAAGTGCAGAGAGCCTCTCGCTTCTCCTGGTTTTCATAAAGGGGAAGCCGTTGCACATTCAACCGACCTTTGTTCTGTTTCTAGAAACAGTCACTAAAGCAAGAGGAGGAGCACACCAAGAGACAGGGGCGGGCCTGCCTGATGGAACTGCCCAAACTTAAGCTCCCGGGCGTGACCAAGCTGCCGTGGGACTCGAGCCCCGCGCTGCAGTCAGCGTTTGCGTCTGGAAGGAGTGGGAACGCGCCTCTGCTCCAGCCCCTGAAGTGTGTCGGCGGCAGCAAGAAGGTAGCGCTGCTCACTGGTTCCCGGGGGGCGCCTCGAGGCTGCCCTGCGCCCCCAGCGCTGTCTGTGGTTTCTCCTGAGCAGGCAGATCCGAGCAAGGACACCAAGCCGAGCCTGAGACGGTACCACCTGCCCACGATAGAAAGGAAGGGCGGCGGGTACTGAGCAGCACGCGCCGCCCCGCCTTGGCGGAGAGCAAGCGGGACCCACCCGGCACAGGCCCGGCCACGCCGCTGCCGAGCGCGACGTGGGCGCCTTGCCCCCGACACCGGAGTCCAGGAGCGCCGCCCGCAGACCCTGCCGCGCCCACGTGGACGGGCCCACGCGCATCAGCACCTCGAGAGCAGCTGTGCTGACGCTCCTTTCCAGTGTGTTTGGAAACACCTCATTCTAGGGTTTTATCTCATTTTCATGACAAGCATTTGGAGGAGAGAGACTATTGTGTAATTTTTTACATGGATCAAAGCAGCTGAGCTAGGACGCGCTGTGCATAGCTGAGGCTTTTAGGCCGCCAGTCTGTTCCCACGAGCGTGGAGCTGCGCTCGCTCGCAGGTCTCACCGGCTACGCAGCCTGCTCCTGCTTTTATTAAAGAACAGCTGTCGTAGCAAGGCCTCCTTTTCCTCCTCCTCAGCCAGGCGTGTCTTTTACTCTCTTTTCCTTTGTTTCAAGACCTGCCAGCGCGTTAGGCCGGCTGTGGGGAAGGCCGGGGTGGCTTCATCTGTTTCACTTGCGAAAACCACTCAAGGAATAAACACGGGCTTTTCCCAGGAGACCCCGGGGCTGCGGCCGGGTGACGTGAAGCTGCAGCCCGGCGGCAGGTTTGAAATGGGGCGATTGGCGGAAGGCACAGCCCCTCGTCACTTGGAGGCGCCGATCCCTGTCAGCTTAGCTCCTGCTGCTCTTTTGTGAGTGGACCGTGCATTTCCTAATTGCCTGTGGACAGTTTGGAGCTTTGTATCTCGGTTCCAACAGTGATGCCAACATGCATTTCCTCCTGGGTGGGGCGGCACGTGGCTGAGGGGCAGACTCTGGGTGCTGCGGGGGGGACAGGCCGCCCTTTCGTCTCAGAGCGCAGCCTGATGCTTGAGTCTCTCTCCTTTTCCCAAAGTTGCCACATTTAAAAGAAGCTACATTTTTCAGGTTAGTTTTTTGTTTGTTTCTTTTTTATTTTTAAAGATACTTAGATTACATAAATGTTACACAAAAAATATAGGGATTCCCACACGCCGCACCTCCCACAGCCTCCCACATAGACATCCTTCATTAGTGTGGCACATTAACTGCAATTGATAAACACATCCTGGGGCTTTGCCATTAGCATCGACCATAGTTCACATTGTAGACCACACTCTCTCCCACACAGTTCTGCATGGTATATGCTGATATAAAATGGCCTATGTCTGTCATTGCATTGTCACTCAGGACAATTCCCAAGTCCCGGAAAAGCCCCTGTATTACACCTGCTTTTCCCTCTCCTGCCCCCAGAGCCTCCAGTGGCCACTGGCTCCACATCCCGCTGTAATTTCTTCCATTGCTTGCATCACAGTATGTCTGTAGTAGGACAACAGCGAGTCCACTTTGGGCCGTAGCTCTTAGGTTAGCTGTTAAGTCTCTGCGTTCCCCTCTTTTAAGACAGCCCTAGTGACACCCTCTGCTTGCTCTGCAGTGGCCCCACCCGGCAGTGGTGAAGCAAGACGGGCTCTGGGCAGTGGGTGTGGCCGCCCCTCACTGTGGCTCAGGGAGGAGGGGCTGGAGCACGGCGGGAGCGTGGGCGCGGGCCCCTGACCCGGCCACGCGGGGTACAGGGGGACGTGAGGCTTTGGTGCGTTCAGACGAGTCTGGGGAGGAGGGGGCGAGTTCCCTGCTTGCCCGAGAAGCCACATGGGGCTTTCAGGGACATACGCGCCTGGGGCTGTGTGGAAAGTGCTGGAAGCCAGGGGGCCCTGGGAGTCGGAGCACTGGAGGGAAGAGGCCACGGTCAGTGGTGCTGGGGCAGGTGGCAGGAAGGCTGAGCAGGTGGGAGTGCGCGCGAGGGGCCCTAAGCTTGGTGCAGTGGAAGACGGACTGTTACCCCTTTAGGTAGATGAAAGAAGTGAAAATAAATCTGGACAATTCTCCCACATACTCTTGAGCAAGCAAACTCAGTGTGCAGGTGCCGCTGCCCGGGAGGTGCCAGCCCATGGCTGCTGCCCGGGGATGTGCCACGGGCTCTACAGCAGGAACCCAGGGCCCGTGGAGCTAACAACCGCCTCTGCAGCGGAGGGGCTGGGTGGCCGGGTGGGCACAGCACATCCTCGTTGGAGGCCGTGGGCGGCCTGCCTCTGCGTGGAACCAGCGCCTGACTGTCCAGGTTGCCGTGGGGCCTGGGGCCCGCCGTAGGCCGGAACTGAGGCCAGGGCTGGGGGCCAGGCAGGCTCGAACCCATCGTGGGCGGGCAGGGCCTGCGCGGGGCCACGGCTGTCGGCCACCCCCAAGTCCGACAGGCTGCGTAGAAAGGCAGGTGACGCTTTCCTCCCTGCAGAGCCCCTCCCTGTCAAGTGGGAAGAGGGAAGCCTGGTGCTATGACTTGCCCAGGGGCTCGTTAGGTTGTATCTGCGCTACCACAGCAAAAACTAAGACGGACAGCTGTGCCCTCCAGGGGCTGTGGGACACCCCTGCCACTTGCCACGTTTTCTCCCTGCCCCCGGCTGCACCCACAAGCTGCCGCGCCGAGGGCTCCTGCCCTGGCTTCCTTTGCCCCCTCCCCACGCGTGTTGCACACATCAGCCCCCAGGGCGTGTGCACGCTGAAGACGGCAAGTGAGGAAAGTAACCGTGCAAATCGCACCAGTGGCCTGAGCAGCCTTCCACGTGCCCAGCCTCGAGGATGGCCTCGCCGTCGTCCCTGGGCCTGCGGGTGTTGCCTGTGGGGCGGGGGCTGAGTCGTGCGCAGCTTGCTTTGCGAAGCCAGCCAGGACCCCTTGGCTAGATGCCAAGCCTTAAAAAGAGTGGCTCTTGGCACATGTGCCTCTAAGCTGGGACACAGCTGGCAGCTTTGCCGCAGCGAAGGCCAAATGCAAAGTGCATTTCAGAGCCTGATGAGGGTCGCAGCGCCGTGGTCGGGGCCGGAGCCAGGCCTGACCGTCCTGCGTGTGTGTGCCAGTCACCGTGGCTCAGCCCAGCACCAGCCCACGACGCTGACCCCAACCCTCGTGGGTCCAGCTTTCTGTGTAACTGGTGTGTGGAAGCCAAGGGCTCTTCACTAAGAGAAATAGCAACGATCAAGCTGTGTGACGCTGACACCGGCTTTAAGGGGAAGTCGTTTTGCACGTGCATGCTCACGTGGCCTCGATCCCCTCGTGTGGGGCCCACTTTTCCGGGAAGGCCCTGCGTGCCCCACCCTGAGGTGCAGAGGCTCCCTCCACGTGCTCCAGTGCTCAGCCTGGAGCCACAGCCTCTCCCCAGAAGGCCAAGGAAGCCGAGGCCGGGCTGAGGCCTCCATGCATTCAAGGAAGTGGTGAAGATGGAGCAAACCTCTCGAAAGGCGATGGATGCACTCATCTTTCCCAGCCTCAGTTTGCTAGATGTGCTCAAATTTAATGTGATTCCTTAGAGAAATGTGTTTCGGACACTTCATGGCTTGGGCTCAGCAGAGAAAGTCCTCCCAGGGCGCCACTGGCTGGTGTAGAAATGAGAAAAAGCCTTCTGCTCGGCGGCCAGACCTGCCGCCACGGTTCTAGAAGCCTGTGGAGTCTACACAGGTGTGGGCATGAGTGGAGCTCGGGATTGGTGCAGGAGCGGCTTCACCCAAAGAGCTGTCCCCGCCAGCGCTTCCTTAGCGATGTCGTCACGGGCAGGCCACGAACCACTCAAACACCCACTGGGCTCTCAGCGACACGGGTAGACTCCTTGACTTCCAGCTGGAAGCAAAAATGTTTGGCTGAGGCCGCCGTCTGTGCGCCCACATGCCTGCACCCACCCAGGCCGTGGGCAAGGTGGCTCGGCGCCCTCGCGGGCAGCAGCTCCGGTTGGACCTCGTGGAAGGTGGTGCGCCAAGGACAGAGCCTTCCGTACCAGAAGACGTGCAGTTCTCAAAAAATGATGTTACAGCCCGAGCCAGTTTAACAGGATAAACAAACCGTATATTCAAGAGTTTTCATGTTAACTTTTCTCGTGAATTAGAAGTAGAACTCAAGTGATAAAAATGACCAGTGAAGTAACCAAATCCCCCCAATGACAGAATTAATTATACATATAATAGAGTTATTGCATTGGAAACAATCGTCTTAAAACAAATAACGGGCATGTCCACCAGTGAGTCCATTCCCCTTATTCAAAATAGTTCAGTGCTGATGGAAAGGCACTTTAAGTGCAAACAACTGGTGAAAACCAAGGGTTTGCAGCACCCTTTTTTCCGAATTACAGGTTTAAGGAGGTGACGACTTTATGGGTGGATTCCAGGTTGTCTTCTGACCACAGGAAAAATCAGTATCAAGACAGTGAAGCACTATTTATAGCAGTTGAATTTAAGGGGATTTCTTGACGAAGAAACATACTTTACCCTATTTTATATATACGTAAATACTATCTACGTACATAGACATACAAGATCTAATTACGCTGGATTTTAGTCTCTTATTTTTACTGCAGCCCCAAAAGAGTGACTTACCAATGGACACGGCTTTCTCGGGTGCGCCCTGTGCAGAGCCTCGGCTGGGAGCAGCTCCTGGCGCGTCGCTCCTGCATCCGTCTGGGGTGAGCGCTGGCGAGCGGGGGGGTCGCTACACTCCAGGGCCCCCTGGAGGGGTGGCCTGGTTTGGGGCTGACAGTGCACCCTGCAAACAAAGCAGGTTCCATGAACCCAGCAGGAGCCTGGGCCGGGAAGAAAGGCTCGGTCCTCGGCCTTCGCCACAGCCCCCACCATCAGAGAGAAGTTCGTTTTGGTTTGGAAGCCGGGGTTTTAAACCCTCCGTTCTCACCTGTTCAGTTCTACCCAGAATGTTCCATTACATGTCTAAGGAATTGGAAGTCATGGGACTCAGCCCCCTGGTGGGGGTCACATCGTGGCCCCCCACCAGGTGGGCTGTCCCCGTGCCTGGGGAGCTGGGCGCCCCAGCTCAGCAGCCGCCCTGCCTGGAAGGCCCCAGAACGTTGTGGCCAGGCCTTCAAGGCAGCTTCTGGGGCACCTTCTTCAAGGTTCTCCGCTGCTCTTGGGCGGCATGAGGGCGCAGGGTGTGGGGCTGAGCCTGCTGCACTAGTAAGACTGGGACAGAGGGGCTCGCACCCCGTTTCCCGCATGCCCTCGGATGACCTCTGGAGGGCCTAAGCTCCTTACACAGCACGGACACTTACATCTCTTCGCACTTATTATGGGGTCGCACGAGCTACATCATAGTCTGGCATTCGTTTATGAAGAGTGATTTTAAGGTTACAAGAGTGCAACGCAAGCTACGCACGTCCGGTTCCATAAGCACAAGCGTATCCTCCGCTGCAATTGCTCAGCATCGTTTAGAGATGATAAACCTTAAACGCTAAGCAAACTGCTCATTCTCCACATACTGGACTTGCAGCACATGCAATGAACTTGACCTTGGGCTTTGCCCACACCTGGCTGCCCCACTCCAAGTCATTTTACCCACAGTGAGTTTCTTGCCTCAGACCTGAAACCCATTAAGTCTAGACAAGGTCAGCTGGCAAAAAGCAACAGGCACTATGGGGTGACCCCTGCTCAGACCAGAGGAGCGCTTTGCCTCGTGGATCCCGAACTGAACCTGTTCCGACTCCCATCTCGAAGAGCCCGGAGTGAAGAAACCTTCAACAGCAGGCGGCTTCGCCTTCCCAGTCCCGTGGCCCCCCACGTTTAAAGGGGTTTCCAGGAGCTCTGGGGTCACAGCTACAAACCTGAGCAAGGGGCCCTGCGAGGCCTCCCCCTAGGGACCCCCCTCTGCAAGGCACGTGCCTCGAAGCCGCCACCCCCCAGCCCGGCGCTTTGCAGAAAGGCACTGCCCCCATCAAGGAGAACGGGCCAGCACCGCCCCACGAGCCACAGGCGACAGTTTTCTAGCAGCACAGTAAAAAGTGTGAACGGGAAATGAATTTAAAAATTGTATTTAACCCAATATACCCCAGTGCATGAAAGATACGAACAAGATCTCTTACAGTCTTTTTTTCGTGTAAGACCTTGGGAATCTGGTGCGTCGCCTACTGGTTCTGCCCACCCCTGCGGCCCCATTTCCTGTGCTCGGAGGCCACAGGCGGCGGCCAGCCCTGGGCCTGGTGCTGTCCCTGCAGCCCTGAGGGGGGCGGGGGCAGAGCACCAGCTCCCCAGGGCCGCCCCTGCCTGAGCAGCCCTCAGGGCCTGCGGGCCCCCGCGCCCCTTCTGCTTGGTTCTCTCCTTTGCCTACTGTGGAGCCCCCGGCCCAGGGCCCACCACCCTCACCCCATCCTGCCATCAGCTTCTGAGCTTCTAGAAAACCTCCATCGCCCAAGGTCCAGGGACTGAGGCTCCGGTTACAGCCCTTTGGCAGTACCGCCGATAACTGTTTTAAGGTGGCTCGTTCTGCAGCCTTGCGCCGTCCAGCACCCAGGATGTCAAAACCCAAGGGTGCTGGCAGACCCCGGCGGAAGGCGGCGTGCGGCGGCTCACCGGGCACCTCGGCTCAGCAGCGAGGAGGAAGAGTCATCATCCGGGAAGCTGCTGTGGCTCAATTGGCTGGGCTTCCGTTTACCACATGGGAGGCCCCGGGTTCGATTTACAGGGCCTCCTGGTGAAGGCAAGGCGGCCTGCGTGGCTCAGTGAGCTGACGGGCCATGCGGCATGGTAAGCTGGTGCAGCAAGATGACGCAACAAAGGGAGACAAGCAGACACAGAAAAACGCAAAGCAAATGGACACAGCGAGCACAGGCAGCAGGGGGGGATAAATAAATAAATAAAATAAATAGTCATCATCCCTCCAAGTCGGGGAAGGGCGGCCCGAAGCCTGGGGCCTGGCCCAGAACCGCCGAGCACGTGCGCAGGGAGGGCCGAGCTCCAGGGCGGCTGCGCCCGTGCGCCGTGGCCCATGTGCGGGGTGGAGAGTCCTGCACCCCGTGTGTAGGTGGGTCTGTCCCGTTCCCGGGAGGGTGTGAGTGGGCAGACGCCGAGGGGCGCACCCGCTGGCAGGGGTGGCATTAGGAAGAAAACGCCGCTCAAGAGAAAACCTAAGCACAGAGCCACCTTACATGAGCCGTGCGCCCCGACCTGCCTGTGAGGTGGCACGTTTCCAGAGGCCACCCAACCTGGTCCAGAGAGAGACGCCGCCCAGAGCACCTGGGGAAAACCTAGGGCAACGAGGGCCCTGCTCCCAGGCCCGCCCGGGCCTCTCCCCAGGCCCCCGCAGCCCCACGCCAGCGGTAGGAGGCAGGGTCGGGCGAGGGGGGCACGACCATCTCGCTGTCGCCGGGACCTCCGCACCCAGGAGACCGCTGCTCTTTCCGCCTCGGCTTCTCAGACAGGGCAAGGGGGGCGGGCAGCGCCGCAGGGAGGCCGCAGGGCCCTGCAGGGCTATCCTTGTCCCTGCCCCTGGGGCCTCGCCTGGCCAGGGCCCCGCTCAGGTCACTGTAGGGTGAGGGGGCAACAGAGAGGTGGCTGCTGCCCCCAGGCGGAACCCCCGCGCTGGGCAGCCATGCGGGCACTCGGCCGTCGTGAGGGCCTCAGCGAACCCTGCTCAGGGGCAGGAAGCCACAGAGGTCGGGCCCCCTCGGGCCCGTCAGGCTCTGGGCCAGCGCGTCCAGGCTGACCGAGGTCGCTGGAGCCCAGGGGCTGCGGAGCGGGCGCCAGGGACATTCGAGCAGCAGCCCCTCCCCGGCGGGCTTAGCCCCGGCAGGTCCTGCCATACGACACTCAGGCTGCTCAGAGCGAACATTTCATTTTTTTAAAGTGGCTAATGATGAGAAACGAGGTGGTAGCACTCTAAACAGTTAAAGCTTTTCTTTAGTTCACTGAGAATTTTTAAAGCTTCAGTGTATGTGAAAATGACTATTGAAAACTATCTACATTTCTACTTCATGCACACATTTTTATTTGATGGCAGTATACAGAGGACAGCCCCTAAGTGCTTTGTACTATCAAGTCTTCAGTAAGTTTCTTGAGCTGTAACAATGACAAGTGAACAGCTAAAAACAAAGTAGTAAAAACAAACATGATTGTCTTAAAATTATAACAATACTGATAATAAGGCTTCATTCGTTATTAAAAGTTAATTTGCCAGTATTTCATTTCAGGAAGGCTCTTTATGAAATTTATTCAAGTTGTCAAGAAACTGGGTAAAAATGTAAAAAAAAAGAAACACATGAATTTTATTTTTGATTTTAAATATTCATACAACTTTGTAGGCTGTCACGTAACGTAGCAATCTTCAGTAAACTCAGGTATACAGAAACCATAAACATGCAGGGAGCTTTTCTTTTGCACTTTTAAAGTGGGAGACGCAATTCCACTCTGGCACAAAGGCCACCTGAGCGGGGCTTTCCCGCGCCAGGGGCGCGTTTTCATCGCGTTTCACTTGCGGTCTGAGTTTCAAAGGCAACAGCTGCACAGCCGCTCTGCAGACCCACAGCCGTCCTCTCGGACGTCCCGGGGTCCCGGGGAGAGCCCCGCGGTCCCTGGGCCAGCTCCGCCTGGGGACCCACCCGGGCAGAGGCGCCTCCGGGGTGACGAGACCGGGACACACCCCGGCAGCCGCACGGCGCAGCCCGCAGCTCCCCGCTTTGCGGGCGTCAGAGGGTGCGGGCCCTCAGCAGAGGCCGGCGCGCGCGACACATGCGACACGTGTCTTCCCGGCCAGGCAGGCCCGCGGCGTGCGCCCGGCTCTTCCAGAGGCAGCCTTTCCTCCCACCCCGGCCCCACGTCACCCCCCGGGCAGGAGGCCAGGAGGGCCTTGGGGACAGGCGCAGACACCGCGTACAAGGCCGTCACAGCGTCGGCACAGGTAGCTGAAGGTTTCTGAAGACTCCCAGCTGCCCCACAGCAGGTGCGGGGCCTGCCGCCCAGGGCCACGGCGCCCGCCCCCCAGCCCTCCCCTCCTCAGCAAGGGCCCGTCCCATCCCGAGCCCAGGCTCACAGGAGCGAATGCGTTTCTCCTCCTCACAATGCTAGAAGGTTCAATCAGGCCCCCAAACTTAACAAAACCAAAAACCAAAAATGACTGCGCCTCGCCAGCACCTGTTGACTGTAGGGGGCGCCCGCCTGCCCCTCCTGGGGCTTGTCTCCCCGAGGCCGGGTCTGCCCGGAGTCGCCCACAGCCTTCGCTCCCTTCACGCCCTTGGCCCTCCACACAGGGCAGCTGTCAGGGAAGGTTTGGGGCTGGACCTGCCTGTAGCGTCTCAGAAGCCTGGCCCGAGGTCACAGCACAAACCTGGGGGGTCTACAAGAGGCGAGAAGCACCCCGACGGGCGACGCGCTCGGGTGCTGACCTCGACCTCTGGCGGGCCGGAAGCAGCGACGCTGCTCCCCTGTGGGAACGCGGGGTCCTACCCCAGAGGGTAGGGTAGAAAAGACATCCCCAGTCATGCTTGACCTGAAAAACTCCAAAAATGTTTTATGATGAAGCTCAAAGTTTAGTGAGAATGAACTGCAAACACTCCCCAAATGTCAGCGGCTAGTGAGGAAGCAGCCTGGCATCGCACCTTCTAGATCCGAGATCAGAAGGCGCGCCCCACCCCCTGGCTCAGTACACAGAAGACATATTCGATGGAGGGTGGGGAGGGGTCCCGCCTCCGACCTGCCTTCCCCCATCACCCCTTCTCCCACTCCTGCCTGCCCACCCCCCCCCAATCCCACGACAATGAACTGCCCCCAATCCCACGACAATGAACTGTGGGGCCGTGTACCCAGCCACGACTCAGCCAGGGGGATGCATCTGAGAAAGTCAGAGGGGAAGTGTCGTGCCACTCAATGTCAGGGCACAGGGAAGCACGCGGAGAGCTTTCCTGCCGGTGAAGGTCACGGTAAGATTCGCCATCAACGCTGCCGAGCTGTGACTGGCCACTCTCCACTGGGCCAAATCCAAAGTCCTGAAGTTTGAAACTGCACACGCAACGCCTCAGAAGCAGCTGAAACTGAATTCCTAAGCTCTGCAAGTGCAGAAAACCTCACACGGGATGCTGGTTTCTAGCCTGTCAGCTGACGGCCCTAAGTTTAAACAATGCACTGGGGTGGCTGTCTTCAGTGACCTTGAGGTCAGTTCACATTTACAGCAGAGGACCCGGTTAAAGGCAACAGCAGCTGCTCGGTGATGTGCGCCCCGTGGCAGTGGGGAGGTGCACCTGGGAGGCCCCCGGGCCTTCTGCTGGCAGACACCGGCCATGGCCAGCACCGGGCGATGGAAACCGCGGCCAGCCTGGCTCTGCTGTCGGGGCTGCTGCCCCATCGAGCAGAAGTCTTCACAAAGCTTCACGATTCTGAGTCGCATTCACTACTCAAACCAGTATAAATGATCATTGCTTCTATGTTTAATTACAAAGGTGTGCAAAACAGAAAAACAAACCTAAGTGCCCCAAATAAGTTAACAAATAAGATCATTACCACGTTGACACAAAATAGCTCAAAGAACCATGTCATCCGTCGTGAAAAATGGACTCTGAGAAGAATTCCTCCCATGGCTGCTAAGGTCCATGAGGAATTACAAGCAAATGCTGCAGCCGCCCATGGAGGCAACGCG
Organism: Cabassous unicinctus; assembly: GCA_029593785.1. Lineage (NCBI taxonomy): Eukaryota > Metazoa > Chordata > Mammalia > Cingulata > Chlamyphoridae > Cabassous > Cabassous unicinctus. The sequence continues at coordinate 35,357 of JAQZBX010007036.1, forward strand.
TCTTTCCTGGCCGTGGAAGGAAGTCCCTGCGGCGCTGCGCCGGAGGGACACACGCTGCCAGGCCCCCGAGGGTGAGGCGCTCGGAAAGGGGCTCCCGAGGCTGGGGCCAGGCGAGTCGTCAGCGTCCCAGGTCATCCCAGAATCACAGCTGCCGCCACTTGACAGGAGAAGGGACAGCCTGCACTTGCGCCTGCTCCTCTGGGCGGGAAAGCAAACCGCCGACGCGGCAGTGCCAGCAGGTCCCCCGAGGCCGACGGGGAACAGTCTTTACAGAGCCAAGCGGAGACGCTGTCCACGGCCTCGTGCCATGTGCCTTTCTGGTCAAAAGGAAAAAAAAAACAAACCTCCTTTTCCCTTGTTGGAAAAAGCCACAAGCAAAGCCCGTCAGACATAAAAGATCTCGGCTTCTGTGGCAAGAGGCACTTTGGACAGCGGCTGTTGGCGTCCTCGGCCCACAGTCCTGTGACTGGCCAGGCTCTGGGCGACAGGCATGGGCCTCAGTGCACGCACCTAGTCAGGATCTCAAGCAAAGTGCTACAAACAGCTTCTTTGAAAAAAGATGTTTATTAAACAATTTTAATTGTCATAAAATGACTAAAATGAGTTTTAAAAATTAAGGCTCTTCTCTTTCTGTGGATTGCCAGAACAATGTAAAAATAATATCAATCAACCCTGCTGAATGCTTTGTTCCTAAAGTTAAATTTCATAGATTCCTAAACATTTTATGATTAAGATAAAAAACTGGATTATAAATGACAATTAATGGCCGTCTGTACTGAACACTCTGATCAGGTGTACAATCTTCTAATTGAGTAGTTAAGCAAAAATATTCCAGTTAAAGCAGAAATTTTAATTTTTAGCCTTTTAAGTCATTGTTTCCCCACACTGGCATGATTTTCCTAAAATTGAAAGCGTCTAACACAGGAACGCTAACTTGGGACACTAACTCCCAGAAGGATGACTGTCGTGGCTGGCAATTAGTTTGCTGATATACTTTTTAAACGCTCTAAGGTGATTTATCAAACGACTCAGAACTACATGGCATGCAGTATCCAAAATTATGGCTCTGATGCATTTAGATTTACATTAAGAGTAACAAGTGTCATTCACAGTCATTGTACACCCCGCCCCTCCCGCCAGCTGCTCGCTGCCTGTCGCGTCCTAGCTCCAGCGCAGCGTTAAGGATTGAAACTTACCACTTTACCAGGCCTTCCCCATGTGCAAATAAACCCCTCCTGACAAGCAGTGACTACACAGTCTTCAAGGAAAATTAACACCGTCAGTCTCTCGTGTGCTATCTTTTTACAAATCAGCGGCTCTAACAGGGGAACGTCTTCCATTCGAGGACACAGGGGCGTGCCCAAAGTTTTCGCTGGGTCTGTTTTGGTTTTGGTAACTAGGTTCAGCTTGTCACTGCTCTTGCTAGAAATGTGTCCCATGCTGTGGTTGCGCTTGTGGTCTTTCTCCTGGTGCCTTTCCTTCCGGTCGTGTAGGGAGAGGGTTGCAAATTTGCTGACCCCAGAAGCAATGGCCCCGTCCGTGACACTGCTTTTGCTGCCAGCATTTGAGACTGCCGAGTGTGGAAGGCTGTTGGACCGTGGGAGGGGAGGGGGCACGGAGTTCCCCGGAGCCGTGACACTGTTCCCATTGCTCCCGGCAGGAGGACTCGTGGCGTTCATGACATTTGTGTGTGTCCTTGCTCTGGAGAGGGGCTGGTGGGGGAAAAGGATGTCCTCCGTAAGGTCCCACAGGCAGAGCTGCGTGTCCTGGCCCACCGAGCCAAACCGATACGTGACGCTGACGGGGCGGCTGTCTGTAGAGTTCCGTTTGGACAGCCGAGATTGTGTACTATTTGCCCGATCTCTGCCGAAATGAAGAAGGTCTTGGAAGTCCTCGTCACTGCCGCTGAACTCCATTGGGTCGCTTTCTTCGACACTAGTGGTGTAGGGATCAAAAGCCACCACGCTGACCCAGGACTTGTGCCCATGGCCTCTCGCTATCACTCGGCAGTCTACAAAAGACCAGACTGTCACCAAGTCGTCCTCCCCACCCGTCACGATGTACTTGCCATCTGGGCTCCAGCACACACAGAGCAAGCCTCCAAAGTAGCTCCTCATCGTGCCGTGCGGCTCCACCGAGTCAAAGTTAAACACCCGCAGAAACCCGTCCTGGCTCACACATGCTAAGAACTTGCCATCTGGGGAGAAAGCAAACTCGTTGAGGGCCCCCTCACCCACTGTCCATTTAAGGAGAGGGTTCCTCGTGGATTTGCTCTTGCAAGTGTGCACAGCAAAGCTCTCTCCCTGCTTCAGAAGCTGGTAGTGGGGGGCTGTGGTGCCACAAGTGTGCTCCACGTTGTACAAGTACATGTTCCCGCTTGAGTGAGCCACCAGGAAAAGGTTTTCCGAACCGGGAACCCACTTGACACAGGTTACTCGTGACTTGTCTATTAGTCTCTGTGAAGACAAAGGAGAGCAAGTGACCACAACGGAGAAGTTTAGAGTTCTACTTCTCCAGCAAGAAACCTGCCCACTTCTTGGTGAGGAGGGGGAGCCCACCCCGGGAAGCCCACACCTTAGCCCCGTGGCCAGCCAAGGCCGTGGGGAGCACCGGCTATAGACTGACGTTTGGGAACAGCACCTGGGGTCAGGCCAAGGGCTCCAAAGGGAGCGACGTGATGAGGGCCGGACATGGACTGGCGCTGGCGGCACCCTGAGACCCACCCTCGGGAGTGCCTCGACTCCACTGCTCTCCACACAGAGTCCTCTCTGAGAATCCCCAAGAAAAACCTCTCAGCTCTCAGAGCCAGGAAAGCCAGGCCTCAGGGGTTCTCTGGGCTCCACTGTGACCACAGTCGCACGCTGACCACCTCTGCCCAAGGTGGGGTGTCAGGTGTGCCGCCACTGCGAGCAGAGCTCACGGGCCTTCAGAGCACACTGCCTGCGTCCAGACTCAGCCCCAGACTGAGACTCCTTCCCTCGTACACTGTCCTGTATCTTTATGAGCATTTCCTCAAACTCCTCTTTGGAACAAGGTGGTCGTTAGAGAGACCAGTAGATGGCCGATCCCGGAGGCTGTGCCTCTCTCTACCGCGGCACTCCACACCCCTTCCTGGGCTACTGCACCAAACGTTTCTTTAACAGGCACCTGTCAGTAGTCTTGCCTTCAAAACCAAAAGAGCAAAAGGCAAAAACTACGAACTGGCCAGAGGCACGACCTGCAGCCCTGGCTGCTTTCAGACCCTGCTGCGAGGCCGCTGGTGCACGCAGCTGCCACTCGGTGTCCCCCCAAACTGCCTCACCTCAACATCGCATCACCAGAAACCATCTGGAAGTGCCCGAGATCCCAAAATTCTCCCTAGAAACCCACTGCCAAATGCTCTCTGCCGTGCCATCACCATGTGACCATGTGCCCTGGGGAGCCCGGGAGACTTTTGCCGAATTAAGGTGTGACCATTGCCCCTAACTGGCTGGGATACGCCTCACTCGCGTCTGAGGCGCAGGGGCACGTGGCTGCACCCACGGGCATTCCCAGAAACAGGCCACATCTGTCTAGATGGACGCCAGTGTCTGCTGCGGGTAGTACGTCTTTACAGAGATGGGAAAACTTTACAAGGGCTGGAAAAGAAGAAATCAGTGAGCCAGGCAAGCTGTTGCAGAACATGAGATGTCAGAAGGCAGGTCACCAGACCAGAACTCCAGCCAGGGAAGAACAGGGGGCCTGGGCAAGGCGGGCTGGAACCTGCCTAGCATGCGGCCAGGGGGTCAGCAACAGGAGGCCGGGCAAAGGGTCCGCAGCAGCAAGTGCACTGCTGGTGGCCCCGCGGTGCCAGCCCACCATCCTCGGGGCAGGGCTGGCATCTGCATCCCACCTGGTGACCTACCTATAAAGGCACCTGCCCGCAGTGACACCGACAACCCAAAGGCCTGGCGCTGCCTGGCAGGAGCCCAGGAGAGCCGCCGCCTTTCTCTGGGAGGAGGTGAGAGGGCCACTTACAGGGCCAGGCCTGGGCCTCTGGGGAGGCCGGTGAGCTCTAAGGGGCTCCCAGTCCACGCCCCAGCCCAGCCAGAGCTCTTCCAAGCCCCCGTCCATGCGCTCACTGTGCCCGCATGTCTGCGCCTGGTTGGCTGTGCCTGAGGGTCTCCAGGGGGCCGACAGGAGAGGAGGTCTGGAGGCCACACTGCTGCCGCATCCCAGGAGCTCTCCATCCTGCACCTCCATTTCACCACAGCCAAGCCAAACCCTGATGTTTCCAGATCGTTTATGTGTTAACTTAGTGTTACTGTAATTTACCGTGCATGGAAAGTTTGAAGAACAGAACCTATTCTAACAGAATGGTTAGGAATAAGTTTTACATTTTGATGAAACAAAAAATTCCTTTATAACTTAAAAACTATAAAATGTTAAAATAGTATTGCTCCACAGCTGTGAAATACAAAGATAAATAAGTACAGCACCATTATTAAAAGAAATGTTACTGCTATGACAAAGCTGACAAAACACATGAAAGATTTGCTCTAGCCTAGTGTGGGAAGTGTCCACCATCAGTTCGCCTCATGACCAGACTGTGTGCTCGAGGGCAGGGCAAAGGCGGACTTCACCCGGGGTCCCGTGTCCCGGCCACGTCTGGGGGGGCAGGCAGAGCCGTGCATGTGTGCGAAGCACGCCGACCACAGGGCCGGTGCTAACTTCCCATCTGCGTGCCTGCCCGGGTGCCAGCACTGGGAGGGCAGCTCTGCACACAAACTCAAACTGAAAGGCGGCCGTTCAACAGCTACCACCTGCCTAAGTCACGGGCAGGAGCACAGTCCAACACCTCCTTCACACCCGCTCCTCCTCCCCAGGCCCCGTCCCTGGTCCTATTTGCCTCTCCCACGTCTCTTCATGCTCATACAAGTCAAACCGAACACAGGTTATCCACGTCCCTTTTTAGCTGACACAGAAGGAAGCACACCTGCACACTGCCTGCAGCTCATCTCTCCTTCAGTAACATCCTGGAGAGCTTTCTGTGTTGGTACAGAGCACTTCTTCCCTCTTTTCTGAAGCTGCTGTGTGTGTGCGGAAATTTATTTTTAAATCCCCCACTGCTGGACATCTGTCATTCCCAGTCTTCTGCCATGACAGGGAGGCAGTGGGCCCTGTGTCCACGTCAGCTCTCACGTGCACACGCGGACCTGGACACATTCACAGCGGAGCAGCCGAGTCAAAGGGCGTGTACATTTACAACCTTTACAGAGTTTGCCAAATTGCTGTCATGGAAGATGTGCCACTCTCTCTTCCCATCAGCAACGTAAGAGTGCCTGTCACCCCGTAGGAAGGTGGTACTGCCAGATTACACACGAGGAAACAGGCTCAGGGAGGTCCCATCCATCCATTCATTCAGTCAGTCATTCAATATTTACTGAGTGTATAACATGTGCCAGGCACTGCAACAGCCGGGAATAAAACAGAAATGCCTTCCTGCATGGAATTTATGTTCCCGTGGGATGAAAAGTAAAATGGGTAAGATCTGATAGTAATAAGTGCTATGAACAAAAAACACACCAGAGAGAAAATACAGAAAGTCCATGTGTGTGTATGTGTGTGTGGGGGGGGAGGTCTGCAGTGACTGAGTTTCTAGCAGGATGGCAGACAAAGGCCTCGGGCTGGTGGGCTGGCACGTTGCCAGCAGGTGGGAGGCAGTCAGGGGGAAAAGGCTCCAAGCAGAGGGAACAAGTGCAAAGGCCCCGAGGCAGGACAAGCCAAGCTTGCCAGAGGAAGAGCAGAGGCTGGTCGGGGGGCAGGCCAGTGGGCACACCACTCCCCAGGGGCCGTCGGTGGGGGACCATGTCCCCACCGAGACTAGCTGGAGGCCTGGCTGACGGGATGGCCACGGGCTCCAAGTGTGTGCGGTGAGAGGGCACCACCTACCCCACACCTCAAGGCTGGGAGGGGAAGCCCATCTCTAAAATGTTCCTTGGAGGCAAAAACCATCTGGTAAACACCAACAGTCATTTAATTTAAATTATTTTGACTTATTATTTGGTTTGGGCTTAAGAACAGGAAATATTTTACTTCTGCCTTTCAAATTATGAAAAAGAAACACCTGGAACATTTAACTCAACAAATATAAAGAATAAAAATTAGGCAGCTCAGTTTTTGTACCCTAAGGCTCTAGTATATTTTTTGTTCCAGGGAATATGTAGTAAAAACAGAAAAGAATCTTCATCACTGGTCAGTGTTAAGTAATGGAATTTGCCCCCTGGGCTTGAATATTTCAACAGCAACAGAGCCTTATCTGAATAAGAATATAAAAAAAATACTCTCAGCAAACGCAGGGGGCCCTCTGAGGAGCTCTGGACAAGAGGTGAGGCTGGGGTTGAGGGAGACAAGAACAGGTGCAGCAGGCAGGGCCTGAAGAGCCAGTGCTTCCAGGACAGGCAGAGCACACCTGCGAAGGGCCCAGGAGCGGCCAACCCAGGGCTCGGGACAGGGCGGCCACCAAGGCCTTGAAGGCCCAGGCCGAGGAGCTCGGGCTCTGACCCTGCAGCCCTGGCTTTGTGACCACGTGTGGTTGCTGAGCACCTGACGTGGGACTGGTCTGCCTGCAGATGTGCCGTGAGTATAAAGTGCACACTGGACTTCAAAGACTCTATATGGAAAGAAGATTGTAGAACATCTCAATAACTTTTACACTGATTATATGTGGAAATGACAATACTTTGGATATGCTGGATAAACTAAAATATATTTAAAACTAATTTCACCTATGTTTCATTTTTTAAATGTGATGAGAAAGTTCACAATGGGAATGTGCTTGCACTATATCTCCATTGGGCAGTGCTGCTGCAGACAGCGGGACACCAAAGATTTCTGACAAGGGAGAGGACAGCTTACAGCAAAGCCCCCTGCAGTGGCTGCAGGGTGGGAGGCGGGGTGGGGCTGGGGAGGCGCCAGGTGGAGGTGATGGCAGCTGTCCCAGCCATGGACAAAAAGGTCTTCAACGACCAGGGGCAGTGCAGATGGGGGGCCCGGATGAGGGAGCAGGAGGCGGGCGTGCGCAAGAGGGCACCTGAGAGACTGGGAAGATGACGATCCTGGCAGGAGGGCTGGAGAGGAAGGGGGTGGGAGCTGGGCGAGAAACGGGGGCCTTCCTGCCCGCAGGCAGCTGGACACGTGGGTCTGCAGCTAACCGTCTGACCAGCCGAGACCAGGAAATGAGCTGTGACTAAAAGAACCAGACCTGCGACATCCTAAGCAGGCCTCAAGGAAGAAGACAGAACGAGGAGGAGGAAAGGGCAGTGTGAACCCCTGGGGAGAGCCTGCTTACGGGGAGCAGGACAGAAATCAGCAGAGCAGAAGGAAACCCCCAGGAAACAGCTGACAAGTGCCAGGAGGAGAGCGGCTGGTGGAGGAAGGGTCCCGCGGGGCCTGCAGCTCTTCCCGCCGCACACCCTTCTGCCACGGTCGGGTGACGGGTTCTCTGAGGCTGGCTCTAGCTCAGAGAGGAGGAGAGGGGCACAGAGACTCAGCCAAGGGCACCCCGTGCTAAGTGGCAGAACAGCTTCCTGACACACAGACACACGGACATGCTCACACAGGGCACACAGGCTGCCTCTGGAAAGAGCCAGGAGAGCAAGCCTGCAGGCTGAGCACCAGGCTGGGGTGGGGCGGGTGATGCCTGGCAGAGAGGGAGGAACGGGGAGGGCTCCCGGGGAACCCAGAAGAAAGCTGCCTGCTCCCCCAACTGCAGAAAAAGGGACAAGGAGGGAAACACCAACAGGCAGAGGTGAGGACCTCTCGCCCAAGTCTGTCCTGGTCTCTGGTGGGTGGGTGAGAGGTGGAGAAGAGCAGGAGTCTGGGTCCCCGCAGACAGTAAGGGCAGGTGCTCTGGGAAGGGTTGTGGGGGACAAGGGAGGGGCCTGAGGCTGAGCCTCCCGGCCGCAAGAAACAGTCAGATCACAGCCCGCCTCACTGCGGTTATCTGTAACACTGTCTGGATGCCAGTGCACTCCTGCGTACGTGAAAACACCTCTCCTTGGGCCCACGCTCCTGGGTGGGAGGTGGGAGGTGGCGGGCTGTTTTAGTCACCACTGAGGATTCACTGAAGGCCGCCCCACATTTCTAATCCCGAATGCCTAATAAACTGTCCAGTATCAGGTTATCAGCCCAATGAAAAAGCAAACAAGCTCCCCCCACCCAAAAAAAAAGACCATAATTAATAGCATTAAAAGACAAGATTTTTCTAAATATATCATACCTTAAAGGGAAACAATAATAAAAATAAATCTGTAACCACGTTAAAGTGCCACTGCTAAAATGACTAATTTTAGTTGAAGCTTTCTAAAGCACTTCGTTTCCTTCCTCCCTCCCTTGCATTCTTTTTTCACTACTATCAGCATGATAAGCAGGAAAAAATCATTTTGGGAGGAGTGAATACGCATTTTATAATGCAGATAATAATCTATATTACAAAATCCTCACATAAACAGCGGCACCCACAGCAGCCCCAGGCAAAACCAGCTGTGGGTTTCTATAGGGAAAGCATCAGGAAAGGGGGCTCAGAGTCCTGGACCAAAGATTCAGATGCCATCTCTACCACTGTTAAAAGTTTAAGGGGTAGATCATTTCCTTCCTTTGATCAAAAGAAGGAACAACAAAACCAAAACGCACAGAGCACACGTAACAGCACTCTTCCAGAGCGCAGAGTGCAGAGCGCTGCAGGGCAGGGCTCGTCTACCCCAGCCCGAGCCCAGTTCCCCGGGGCGAGGAGGAGGAGCCCGCAGCCGGGGGCTGCAAGACCAGACACCTGACCAGGCCAGGCCGTGCGCCCTGCAGCTAGACTTGATCTAAACGTGCCAAGGACAGGGCCACCCGAGCGCGTGCGCCTTGGCCTGGAGCCCGTGGCAGAGGAGAACGCGAGGAACAGAAGGCTTCCGATACACGTCAGTGATGGGAAAAGCCAAGGCGACGGGTTCTCGCTCAAGTGTGTACTTTAACCAACAAGCCAACCACACCTGAAAGCCCTTTAAAGTCACTGTTCTGTGGCCACAACCCTGAAATAATCAGAGCAAGGCTGCAGTCATCACCATCATATGCCATCTGTCCCTCTACAGCGCCTCCTCCCCAAATACATCATGCCCCCTCGTCACAAACGTCAAGTCCTCGTCCCCTCAGGGTGCTTCCCGCAAGGCTGCCCGCTCACAGGGGAGACCGCCCCCTTTCTATGAGGGGGGCTACCTGTCTGGGAGCTGCCCGATGAACCGTGTGCCATTGGACATCGCCAAGGGCGTGACGTGCCTAGGCCGAGAATGCCACAAATGGAAATCCAAAATCTACCTTAACACGTTAGAGCGCGACCCAGGGGAGCCGAGTGTGCCATCTCCTAAGAGGGAGAGCGGGTCCAAGGCCAGAAAGGCCCATGTTCCCACTTTCTTCGGATCTGGACCAGGTTGAGTCTGAGGGTCTGCGGGGGGGGGAGGCCCCCGGGAGGTGACAGCGTGGCTCACTCCCACAAACACGGTCCTGCCGGGGCTGAGGTGAGGGTCACTGGAGTCTCCAGCGGAAGGCGTGAATCCTGACACTCACCTCATTAAAAAAAGTATCGACTATGAAAGTCAACCGCAGTGGGCTTTATAGGTGACGTTTTCCCATCTTCTTTGTACTTCTCTATTTTCCAATTTTTCTATAAACAAACATTTAAAATTTTGTTTGTTTTTTAGTTAATGAAAAAAATCACATTAAAATATTGCTGATTCCAAGATGGAAATTTTTCATCTATCTTTAACCTTAAGTGGATTTCAGGAATTTACCATTCCATTCCATTCATCCACCCACTTGTCCACCCGTTCAACCATTTATTCTATTTCACATAGCAGGTGCTAGAAAGGAGGCAAAGGTCAGAGTAAGAAGACCGGGTGTGGGAGGGCGTGGGGGGCGTGTGTGAAAGGAGGCTTCTGGGACCTCAGACAGACACCAGGCCCTCATGGCCCGCCCTGCCCTTGCCTTCTTGTCCTGGAAAATTCCTAGTTACCCTTCAAAATGCGGCCATCTCACCTGCCAAGGGAGCCTTTCCTTCCAACCCCCAGACCACAGGAAGCCTCTGGGACCCCCTGTACCTTACACTCACCGGGAGTTTACTGGGGCTCGCGCATCAGACCTTTTTCTGAGCAGCTGCCTTGAATGAACTCCTCATCCTAACCACATACCTTTCAGGTAGGTGCTATGACAGTTAACTATCTGGCAGCTGAGGAAGTGAGGCCGAGTGACAGGCTGACGTCTGGCGCACGGTGAGTGGCAGAGCTGGGGTCTATACCCTAGGTACTCTGACTCAAGAGCCTGTGCTTGTAACCAAATGGCCTGCAAATATGTCAGTTTCATGGTCCTAACCTGACTGTTTTAAATGCTCCTTTGCTTGCAATGTGATGAGATGGCCAGAATCTAGGAATATCATCTTTTCTTTCACTACACTCTCTCCACAGACAGCTTAGTCTAATCCTGGGGAGCCAATTCCTGTTGATATGCTGACCACGCCCAGATTTTTACCTCTCACTGTGAGCCTCAGAGCCCCATGTCCAGCCCCCACTCTGCCGTAGGCATTCAGATGTCTCACAGCCGCTCAAAACTTACCGAGCACGAAATGGAACCTCTGAGCTTTCCCTCCATTCCCTACTTCTTCCCGTCTTACCAAGTGCAGGAAACGACAGCCGGGCACCCAAGCTTCACTGACACCTCTCTCCGATGCTGTCTCCAAAAAGCATCCAGGGTAATTCTCAAAACCACACATCTGATCGCCCCAGCCTCCTGCTCCTTGTTATAGGACCCAAGGCCTGGGCTGAAGGAGCAAGACTGGACCAGGCTCAGGGTGACCCGGCTCTCTGAGCTCGTGCCCCCTCCCCGGGGACACTGCCCTTTTCTCAGTTCCTCGGGGTGCCAGGCTCTCTCCTGCCCCGGGCCCTCAACGGCCTTCCCTGCTGCAGGAACGCGCTACCTCCACCTCCTTACCTGGTTGGCCTCCGTCTCCTGCAAGGCTCAGCTTCAAAAGCCTCACTTCCTCGGAGAGGCCCTCTGCCTCCGTGTGACTGTCTCTCTCAGGCCCACTCACTCCTCTGAGGTCACAACATTCCACCGAGTGTGGTGACAAGTGTGGCTGGGTGGTGCTACTACTGACACTCCCCCTCTCCTCAGAGTGCTAACAGGAGGGCAGGGACGTGCGGGCACCAGGAGGTAGTCAAGGTCTGTCGAATGAATCAAACGGCCACAACGTCTAGTTCAAGCCCTCAGCTCTCACCTGGGCAGTTACTAGAGCCTCCTCACTGGTCTTGCTACCTTCATTCTCTCTTTCTTCATTCCAATCCACCTTCCACAAGTGCTGACAAGAGTTCTAAAAAAACACATTTGATCCTGTCACTCCCTTGATTAAAACCCAAAGCCCCCACAGCCTATAGCATCAGATCCAAACTTCTTAGCATGACATGAAAGGGCTGTTCCAAGCTCGTTTCAATTTATCTTTCCAGCTTTGATTCCTGCCCATCTGACCCCCACACCCTGATCTGGCCTCACTGGTTACCTGGGTGTCCTCTACACCCCAAGCTCTTTTCTCCAGCCTTGAAGGCCTTTCTTACCCTCCTCCAACTCCTATGCATCCTTTAAGCCACAGAGCAAACGTCTCCTGGAATCTTTTGACTTCTTCCCAGGAATTAACTTTTTGTTTGCACTAGATGGTACTCAATACATACTAAGAGTACACGTAGCCCCATCCCTTGTGCTCCCAACACCCATGCGTCCATCCTCACTAAGCTGTGGGCTCTGGGAAGGCAAGGACTGGTCTGCAGACCATGACAAGGTGGAGCTTACAGCCTCTGATTACTAACTAAAAGCCTGTGGAAGTAATTTCTGGTTCCAGTTCTGTCATCAACTTGCTACCTAATCTAGACAATTAACTTACCTTCTCTCTGACTACATCCTCACCTGTGAAATGGGACAGCGTCCACCCTCCCACGTAGAGAATATATGTGAAAGCGGTTTGAACTCTGAATCTCCTACCAGTGCAAAGCACGGTATGGTGGTTACTTCAACCACCACTCCTGCCCTCTCTGAAAAACAAACCCCTGATCACCCTTGCTCCTAGACTTCCTGATCAAAATCTGACGAAAAGGTTATCCACAGAGCCAAAGAATGTCCTTACTGTAAAGGGCAATCAATTTCAGCCTCAAGCTGTAAATGCCAAGCTGGCATAAAATCATACACAGTCCCAACATTGTAAACAGCCATTTTTCCAGTAAACTGTGAAGAATAGGCGACAGCGCAGGTTCCACTCATCAGGAGTAAGGCGCTGCTTTCTAGCCTGCAACTCAAAGCCACCTGGGGTCAGGGCCAGCTGGCTGGGGAAGCTGGCGTGCCTGCAGGGCCTTGACCCCCAGGGCCACGTGGTCCCCGACTCTGTCACCCCCCCACCCCCCATGATCACACAAACCCTTTCTTGTTCTCTAAGTGGTACTCTGTGCCGTCCGCGGCCAGAAGCAGCCTTGGCATCTTGCTTCCCAAAAGGCCTTTACCTGGTTCTAATCCCTCCCCCTCAACCAGTCTCCCCTACACAAACAAAAACCCACGATCCCAAGTTTACAATTTCTGTTAGCACAGAGAAGGCCGATTTTGTGATCCCACTCTTCCCCCACCAAAAAATAAAAAAATTAAAAAATCATCCAGATATTTAGAAATCATTTCTTTAGATGACACCAATAAAACATCTAGGTAAATGGAGTATTTTCTGCTAAGATATTCTTTTAAAGGGAAATGGGATTGAATACTTTTCCTCTACAGTTTGTCAATCCAGATGGCAAGTTTTGTTTCCAGTCAACCCGATGAAACTAGAAGAGAAGATGGCATGGTTCAAAAGAGTTCACCAAATCCACTGGCAATGTCAGACAGGAGCACCTTGGATGGGTACTGGATATGCACGGACGGCACATACCAAAAAGACTGCAAAAGAATCAGAATCTTAACTAAATTTTTCACGTTGAATATTCTTCCCCAGACAATATTATTTCTTTAAAACCAGAATCTCTGATGTGCTTCTGTTCCAAGTTCTTGACATTAAAGCCATGCAACAATACAAAACCACCTGTTCCATTTTGAGAGAGGGATCCCAAGTGACTTGACCCTGATCAGGTCAAGGTCAAGGCCACAAGCAGAGCTTGGAACCCAGGGCTGCTAACTCAGCAATCCTACACCTGCTTCCATTTGCTGGGAAAGGCATACCAAAACAAAGAGAAGGAAGAACATCAAATACATAACGGCAATACTCGGGAGGCTGGAAAGCCTCTCCAAGGGCTTTAACAGATATAATCTATTTGGCAACCTCCACCTGCCACGTTCAGGCGTCCTGACTTGTTCCTGAACCGACAGCTCCCATATCTCAGGCTCCTTCCAGAACAAAACCGAACATGTTAGAAACCCAGGTACATACTCCACACTAGCCACAGCTCTGACATGTGATCCAAAGTTAAATGCCAGGATTTCTAATCATGTCAAAGGTAATTTTACAATATTTTCAAGAGCAAGACGACGACTCCTTAGTCAAATGCCCAGCAAGCACACGCGAAAAAGCTTTAGCTACCACTGAAGCAGCCTGAGGAAATGTTACCAAGTTCTTAGATCTACATGAAATTTTCTGGTGATGTGAACAAAGCTTGGAATTCTGTATTTTTCTATTTAAATGATAAATATTAAGTTAGAGTCTCATCCCTATCCCTATTATAAGAGTTTAAAGCAAACACTATAGCAACCTAAGCGTGTTCCATAAAAATGCACAAAATAGTAACACCAAGGAAGAACAGGTAAAAAGCAACAAATTAATTTACCACATTTAAACTTGGGTAATACTAGATAGGACGGCTGAGCAAATGAAAAATGGGCTTAGTTCCAAGTATAAAATAAGGCCCACTGCCCTTGGTAAGAACGTATACATTCTTAAAGGGATTCTTAACAGCTAAGAGAGGGTGCTACTTACTTCCTCATTAAATAGTTTGCTAGTTTCTTTTTTGATTGGGTCTATAAGCTGGACTTGGCCTGCGGAAAAGCCCACTAGGAGAGAGACACTTTCTGCTGTGGCTGTTAGGTGGTTGAAGTCATGACAAGTAGGCTGTGTTCCTTTGTATATCCTTTTATCTATTGGTTTACTCAAGTCAGCAGCCTGGAGGAGAAAGAGAAAAATACACACGGTAAACAGCACATTGAGATGAAAAATCTAAGTTACATGATTACACTCCATTATGATGTTTAATCTTAAAAACTGAGTTCAAAATATTTTTCATTTGTGACTTAACACTCATCTAGCATTTTATAAAAGCACTTTCACATATATAAGCCAACTAGATATTGTTAGACTACCCATAATATGTTTATAGCTGTAAATTTCAACACCTATTTTACTCTCCTTCAAATACATGTAATGAAGACTCCTGGATTTCAGGAGGAAAAATTGCTGTGGTATGAAATCCAGTGTTTGCAAAATGTATTCCAAGCCTTTTCTAATAGAGCAGCTCTAACGCCTTAAAAGCTCAGCTTTGAAATCCATCTGTGACACCTCCATGTCCGTGGTAAGTTACCTGTAGCCCCGAGGCTCTCAAAGTGCGGCCCCCAGACCACCAGCAGCACCAGCAGTGTCGCCAGGCAACTCAGAGATGCAAACCTCCAGCCCCCACACCAAAGGAACTGGAAAGGGAGGGGCGGGGCCCCACAGCCTGCCTTTCTAGAAGCCCTCCGTGTGATCCTGGTACACATTCAGGGGTGAGGACCCTGGCCATGGCCAGCTGGGAGCAGGAGGCTCCCTTCCTGGGTGGCACTCCCTCTTCCGCGAAGAACTCTCACCGAGTGAGGCCACACCAGCTGCTCGACACGCGTCACCTTTAAGCCTCCAACTAGACAGTATGCTCCCATTTTACAGCTGAGAACACAAGGGAAGGTCAAGGTCCCACACCTGCCTAGTAAGTGGCAGGGCTGGATTCTGACCCCAGGTTTGACTGTGAAACGGATGGAGAGCACGTGCGCACACAGAGGCACACTTGCATGCACACACACTTGCATGCATACACACGCATCCCAAAGTCAAAAGCAAATGACTTCTGACTTGGGAAAACGGTGTTTTTCAGCGTTCCTCCTCTCTACCCCTGCCCCCACCCCTTAATAGGATTCTGTTCTCCATGAGAACATTCGGTGCAATCCCAGTATGCTGGGCTGCTACTCCTGAAATGAGGAAGACCTGTGCTCTCCCACGCCTGTTTGAAAATCACAGGTGGAGTCAACTAATGTGGCTGCAGTTGTCCTCCAAAACATTCCCTTGGGCACAGGGTGCCCTTCTGGGGTCCAAAGCTTAGGTTCTCTGCTGACCAGCCCTTCCCTTCACTAGGGTCTGGAGAGTCCTTTCTTCCAAAGAAGCCTGTGAGGGTGTGTTGAGTTTTCTAATATTGGATTTTTCTAATAATAAATCCAAATACTGCATAGAAAAGAAGACCTCAAAATGACAGGCATCTTTGAGCAAACTCAAAACCTTAGCGTTTGGAAGTCTGGACCTGAGCGATGGGAGCCCCTGGGCACATGCCGTGCGGACACTCTCCCAGGCTCACCTTGGTTAAAATGGAGATGAGACTCTGTTCTACTAACCTCATGGCACTGTCTGGAGGATGAAATAAGAGAACATATACATGAAAAAACCTTGACTGTGTCACATAACTACTACACAAAACAAAAGGGATTTCTGACTTTGCAGCAAGGAGAAGGGCATGTGGGAGAGAAGTCAGTGCGGTCCAGGTGGCCGGCTGCGGCCAGGGCAGAGCAGAGCTCCCAGAGCAGCGGAGGAGCGAGGAGGTGCTGGTGATGCCTCAGGGCAGGCTCCTGAGGAGGCCTACAGGCTGGGAAGGAGGAGTGGCCATAAGCAATTCTTCTCTGGGCAAGGACCATTATCAGCAAAAGTCAAAATGTAAGATACAACTAGCAGCTAGAGACAAAAATCAACTTTAATAATGAACAATTAAATAATTACATGGTCACTAGATCAGCATACGCAACTCAAGTGTTTTTTTTTTAAGGAGGTACAGGGGATTGAACCCAGGACCTTGGACATGGGAAGCAGGCGCTCAACCACTCAGCTACATCTGCTCCCCAATGAGAGTTCGTTTTTCTGTTTGTTTGTTTTGCTTTTGTTTTTAGGAGGTACCGGGGCTCGAACCCAGGACCTC
>JAQZBX010007037.1:0-39538 GCA_029593785.1 Cabassous unicinctus
TTCTTTAGAAGTAAGAGAAATGGAGATAGAGAGCAGTCTATTGGATGTTATAGAACACCAAGTCAGTGAGTTAGATGACTATCTTGAGAATTTCTCTTAGAATTCAGAGGCAAATGATTATAAATATAAACATATAATTAAAAAATAAGAGCTTATAGAGAATAAATCCAGGGTATTTGTTATGCATATATTTATATCTGTAGCTATCACTCAATAGATAGTTATAGATATCTGAAGAAGAGAATAGTAGAGGAGGGTAAAAAAGAAGCCATAATGAAATTTAAAAATAAGAAATGATTTAAAACAAGAATTTACATCATTAGGAATAAGAAAAGGGATAGTGATTTTTAAAAGTAATTGTAATTTTTGAAAGTAACTGTCCTATGTAAGATTAGACATTTAAATAAATGTATGAACTTTACCTAGGAGTATGATTTGCTGTATTAGTTACAGAGGCTCGAGTGAGTGTGAGCAATATGACCCAGTTATCAATTGGATCTTGAACCTCTATATAATCTGACTATGGTGTGTTTGGTTGTAGTGATAGGCCCCCATCCTCACATAAGTGAAAAGCTGGCCAAACAAGGAAGTGTCCATTGCCAAAAAAGCAAAAATCTTATTTATTGTCACCTACTATATTCATCTATGATCATAGTGTTTCCATTAACCATGATTTGTTCTTCCATATATCAAAAAATAATCTTACTATCCCATTTTAGTGACTTTACATTCATTTTTAATCAAATGACATGCCTACCTCTAAAATTTGACATTTTCAAAAGCAAAAATGCATTTGAAGTAAAAGGGAAATATGCTTCTAACAGTTGGATCTTTTGCCAGGTGCCTTATATTAGTTGTGTCAAGGAGAACTATCTAGAGATAGTAACTGGATAGCCAGCTGTTCCCTGAAGAAATTACACCAGTTGTAATTTGCCAACAATCTGAAGTATGTACATGTAATTTAATTAGTTTCATGATTATCATTATGCCTTTTTAAATTTTAATGGTTAAAAAATATTTGCAAAATTTAGTGCAGCATATTTTTGCTCATAAACATTTAAAAAGAGAAATAGTTTTATGTGTATCCTATGTCTTCACATTAAAGTTTTCTGAATTTTACATGATAAATGAATTCTAGCTATTTATGAAATTAATTTAAAGAATTCTTTTAAGTTCTGATTTTGAAATACATTCAAACTTACAGGACAGTTGCAAAAATAATAAAAACCCCATGGAAAGAACTCCAACATATCCTTATCTACCAGAAACCCAGATCCATGAATTTTAGCATTTTGCCCCATTTGTGATTTAATTCTAGCTAGCTACCAGTCATGCTAGTAATCCATCCATCTATCCATCTATCTTTGTATTTATCTATGTATCATTGTATCTATGTATGTATGTACATATGTATGTATGTATGTATCTTTCTATCTGTCTATCCATCCATCCATCCATTTCCTGAACACTTAAGCACAGTCTGTTTGCATCATGCTGCTTGAACACTTAACACTGCCATGCACATTTGTTTAAGAATAAGCATATTCACTAAATGGCCATGTTAAGTGCAGTTATCAAATTCAAGAAATTTAGCATTCATATTAAGCTTACAGTATATTACAATTTTTTCATTCATCCCAATAATATCCTTTTGAGCCTTTTTTCCTCCCATGTCAGATCGCATCCAATATCATATTATATTTAATTGTCATTGTCTCTTTAGTTGCTCCCTCTCTCTCTCTCTCTCAGTTGTGGGAACATATATGTAATATAAACTTTCCCATCTCAACCACTCCCAAGAATGTGATTAATCACTGTATTAGTCAGAAATTGGTTGGTTTTTATATAGGGTATTTATTTGGGGGTAGAAGCTTACAGTTACTGGGCCATAAAGCATAAGTTTCTTCCCTCACCAAAGGAGAAATTGGGAGGTTAAACATGAGTCATGGGTCCTCTACATTTCAGTAAACCTGCAGGGCATCCTCCATTCAATTTCAAAGTCTGAAAGTCATTCTTAAAATGATAGTTTCTTCTTCTGTGGGCTACCCTTTCCACCGGCTTGCCACCCTTTCCACAGGCTTGCCCAAGGGCCATTTTCTTGGTTCCACCCTGATCAAGCATCTGGGTGTCAACCAAGCTCCAGACCTCACCCTCCAAGAGTGTTGGGATGATTGCCACACCTTACCCTATTTTTGGGTTAGAGTCTTAGCCCCCCTAATATAGTGAGGTGAAGACAACATTCCCCCTAACCTTCGGCATACAGGTTCAACCCTCTCAGAGCAACGAGTTGACCACCTGGCTTTCCCTAACCTTTGGCATACAGGTTCAACCCTCTCAGAGCAATGGGTTGACCACCTCGTCTTCTCTTATCCATGGAGGACAGGTACACCCCTCTCAGACCTGTGGGGTGCTGACCTTAACCACCCTAATCTTTGAGGAATGTGCTTCACCCTCCTTGTACCCTGGGGCAGCAAAACTCTCCTAGAACATTGAGTGGGAACATCCACCCTCTTCAACTGGTGGGGCAAACTTATCCTCTCTGTACACATGGGTGGGACTCCTCTTTTGGCCCAAGGTGATGTCTTAATTCCAGATCTTAGCTTCCATGGGTTTCTCCTTTGATCTTTCCTTTCCATGTCCTCTTTTGTTCAAGCTAACAGTGGTTTTGTTCATACAGCTCTCTCAAAAACTTTGTTGATTTAGCATGCAGGAAGCAGGGGTCCAAGCTATCAGACAGTAAGACTTTCCACAAGTCTTTCCTAGATAACCGCATCTTCAATCCTGATTTACAAGTTCCAAGTTTCGTTAAGTTTTCAAATGGGGCACTGTTGTCTGGGAGCTCAATTTCCAGAGACTTGGAATTTCTGGGATCAGTTTGTTTTCTTTGTGCCCAAGCATTCAGTCATTAGCGTATTTCTTTCATCTAGCACTTTGCTATAAGCTTCAAGGAGAAGCCAAGCCATATTCTTCAGAAAGTTCTTCAGCTAAATGCTCAGGTTCACCATTTTCAAATTCTGTCTTCCATATAACACCAGGAGTTAATCTTGCTGAGTTCTCTGCAACTTTAAAACATGGATTGCCTTTCCTCCAGTTTCCAATAACAGTTTCATCATTTACTTCTAAGGCATCATAAAAAGTCTCTTCAGCATCCATTTCACAATTGTTTCCTTCTAAGGCTTTATCAAAAAGAACTTTAGCCTCCATATTGCTACCAACAATCTCTGCAAAGCAATCTAGGCCCTTTCCATCAAGCATTTCACAATTCCTCCAAAAAACACCCCTTATCCATTTATAAAACCATTCCATCATTTTGGTAATTGCAAAAGCACTACCCCACTCCTGGTACCAAATTCTGTATTATTCAGCCAAAGGGGTGCTGATGCAAAATACCAGAAATTGGTTGGTTTTTATATAGGGTATTTATTTGGGGTAAAAGCTTACAGTTACAGGGCCATAAAGCATAAGTTTCTTCCCTCACCAAAGTTTGTTGCTACGTGTTGGAGCAAGGCAGCTGCTGACATCTGCCAGGGTTCAGGCTTCTTGGGTTCCTCTCTTCCCAGGGCTGCGTTTCTCTCCGGGCTTAGCTCCTCTGTTTCTTCCACAAGGTCAGCTGTAGACTATGAGGCTCTCTAGGCTCTGCATTTCTCGACAAAGCCAGCTGTGAAACTGTCAGGCGAGCAGCTTGTCTCTATCCCGGGGCCTTCTTTCTTTCCTCACGACCAAGATCCTCTGTCTGCTCGCCTCCCCGGGCTCCAGCATCAAAACGCCAACATCAAAACTGCTTCAACTCTGTTCTTTGCCATGTCTTTTATATTTGATTCCCACCCCACTAAGGGGTGGGGCTCAACGCCCTACTGATGTGGCCCAGTTAACGCCCTAGTCATAACTTAATCATGCCCGGATTAGCAGACCAGTTTACAAGCATGATCCAATTATATTTTTGGAATTCAAAATTACATCAAACTGCCAAACTGCTACAATCACATTCATAATATTGCAGTGACCTCACCACCCCCCATTAATAAAACTTTTCCCTCTTTGCAAATAGACACCCTACACCCATTATATGTTAACTTTCTATCCCTTCTGCCTGCCATTCCTAGAAACCTGTACTATAATTTTTGTCTCTATGACTTCGCATATTCTGTTATTTTCTTTGTGTTTAACATGGAGCTCAAATTTCACATCTTCAATCTATAACAGTCTTGTTTGATTTGATACCAATTTAATTTCAATACTATAGAAATATTATATTCCCATACTCCTGTGACCAATCACCTTTATGTAGTTCTTGTCACAAATTACCTTTATACATTATGAGTCCAAAACCACTGATTTATCATTACATTGAATGTATTTACCTTTTAGATCCTGTAGGACCTGAAAAACTGACTTTAAAAACCAAAAATACAATAGTACTGGCATTTACATTTACTCATGTCATCATCCTCACCAGACATCCTCATTTCTTTATGCAACTTTGATCTATTGTCTATTGTTCTTTCCTTCCAACCTGCAGAATTCTCTTTAGCTTCTCTTGTGGGGCTGATTTTGTGGTAAAAACTCCCTTAGCTTTTTTTTTAATCTGGGAATGTTTTAATCTCTCCCTCATTTTTGAAAGGCAGTTTCCTTAGATATAGAATTCTTGGTTGGCTTTTTTTTTCTTTCTGAACTTCAAATATATCATCCCACTGCCTTCTTGCCTTGATGGTTTCTAATGAGAAATCGGTGCTTAGTTTTATTGATGCTCCCTTGTATGAGACACATTGCTTCTCTTTTGTGGCATCCAGAATTCTGTCTTTATCTTCTATCTTGGAAAATTTGATTATAATATGTTGGGGCTTGGGTCTATTTGGGTTTATCCTGATTGGTGTCCATTGAGGATCTTGGATGTGATATTCATGTATATCATTAAATTTGGGAAGTTTTCAGCCATTATTTGTTTGAATAATCTCTCTGCCCATTTTCTTCTCCTTCTGGGACTCCCACAATGCATATATTGGTATGCTTGAAGGTATCCCACAAGTTCCTCAGGCTCTGCTCACTTTTCTTCATTTTATTCTTCTTTCTGCTACTGATACTGAACTATTTCAAATGTCAAGTTCTCTGATTCATTCATTTGCCAGCTCCAATCTGCTCTAGGAAAGTTTTATTTATGTTGCTGTGGTCTTCAGCTATGTTTGGTCCTTTTTCATAATTTCTACTTCTCTATTGATAGTCTCTTCATGTTTAGATGTTATTTTCCTGATTTCCTTTAGTTCTTTTCCTTGTTTTACTTTGGCTCTTTAAGCACATTTAGGTTCATTTTAAAACATCTTTGGTATGGCCCAGATTTGGTCCTCCTCACTGATGGTTTCTAATGCATTAATCTTCTCTCTTCCCTTGGCAATCATTTCCTGTTCCTTTGTATGTTTTTTAATCTTCTGTTGAAACCTGTACATTTTGATATTTTAATGTGTTTTCTTTGGAATTTACACTCTGAAGATTCTTTTCTTTAAGCTTGTATCCATCTAGTGTTATGACAGAGCTTTCCTTGAATACCAGGAGCTAACAAAAACAAAAATTGGGAAAATAAAACACCTTTCCCATTCTTTGCAGATTGACCTATACAAGTATTCTCCTTCAGGGCTTATCCATAAAATGAGCCAGAGAATAGCTTGAGGCCAAACCATAGAGGTCACCCTCATCCTTTCTGTGCATATGTCTTGTCTAGGGCATGCTCATATGGCCCTAGGAATTCTCCTGTTTATATGCAGTCCTGGACATTACACTTTGTGTCTAACAGCCAGAAATCAAATACAGTCACAAGTTGCCTGTTCTCCCAAAGAATTCTGTAGGACTCCTCTTTGAGTTGCCATCTTCATGAATGGCAAGTTCTGCAATGGCATGTCTCTCAGGGCACCTCCCAACAGATAGGGCAAGATATCCATGCTCCCAGTATGTGCACGAGGTTATTCTGCTCTCTCTGGAACATGGACTAGAGATTCTTGCATTGGGAATGTGGGACAGCTCCATCCAGCTGGTGAGGGTTAGGGGAAGGGCCAGCCAGGATGCCATAAGATCCAACTGCTTTTAAGTAGCCTTTGTCTTGCTTTGATGCATACCCTATTACTGCAGTCCTTTAACTATTTTCTGCAGCTTTTAGTAAAATGTTTCTGCCAAGTCTTGCTCATTGTTCAAAGCTTCTGTGGGGGGACTTGACTTCGGTGCTCATATATATGCATTTCTCTTTCTATGTATACATAGTCTATTTATGTAAGTGTGGAATTGTGCAATTTTTAAATGTTACCAAGATTTTTTTCCACAGTTGGTAAATGTTCCTTGTGTACTTGAAAATAATGTGTATTTTGGTATTCTTGGGTATATTTTCAAATTTTGTTAATTAGGTAAAATTTGTTAATAGTGCTATTAATATCTTGGATGTTCTTACTGACATTTTTTTTCTGATTGTTCTATTAGCCACTGAGAGAGCTTTATTAAAATCTCAAAGAATGATTTTAAATTCATTTCTTTCTCCTTTTAGTCCTGTCAATTCATGCCTTATATATTATTAAAGGCATACATACATATAATTATTATAACTTCTGGTACTTGGACCCATTTATCATTATGAAATAGTCCTTTTTATTTAAGTGTTTCTCATTAAAGTCTAGGTTTTCTTATGTTGATGTAGCTATGTCATCTTTCTTTTGGTTACAAATCACATCGTATATCTTTTTTCATCTTTTTCCTGAAATTTCTCTCCTTTTCCTCCATGCTTTAGCATGGATGTTTTCAGTGGTCAATCTTCCAATTCACTAATCTCCTCTTTTGTTTATAATCTGCTGTTAAAACTACATTTTAAATTATTAACTTCAGTTACTGTTTGTTTCAGCTCTAGAATATCCATTTGACTATTAGATTTTCTTTTGTTTAAAAATCTAATTGTCCTGCATTTCCAAATCTTTTCCTTTTTCCTCTATTTTTTAGCACAAGAAATTAATTATATTTACTTTAAAAGCTTTGAATGAAAACTCAAATATGGGTATAATATGTTGGTTTGATTTATTATGTTTCTTTTCTCTTTGTCTTCTGTCATTTTCTTATATCTCCTGACACACTTGGAAGTTTTTAATACTTTGGGTATGAAAATTATAGAACTAATCTGAGGCTTAAGATGATATAAAACTTCTCTTTTGCTTTCTGGTGGGCAAATAGAGTAAGGAAGCACTGGGCAGCAGTGGGGTGGGTGGCTTAAACTAATGCTGGTGTCAATGCTTTTGAAGGCTTATTTATTTCAAATTCACCATACTCCTAGGGTGTAGCCCTAACAAGGTCCTAACTAGACTTATATTTTTCATTTGTTTTGTTTGTTTGTTTTGTAAAACCAGAATCTTTTTTTGGCAGGCTCTGAACTACATTTTTGTCTCAAGAGCCATTAGAAATACTGAAAGCTCTGCTCATCTTCCTGTTCTCTTAGCTGCAACTTTTTCTCAACCTCATAGATTCTTGGTCCTGAGCCACTTATATATCCACTAGTGCCTCAAGAAAAAAGATAAGACAAATGTCAGGCTTTTCTCACTGCTCTTCTAATCTCTCCAGGGTCCATTCCCCTCATATTTAAATTGTTTATTCCCTAGATATGGGATACTACCAAAAGTTCAGCTCAGGATACCAGCCTCTTAGCTACTACTTTCTGCTTGCCTTTCAGCCACTGCTTATGAATCAGCAGATGCCTTCAAAATCATTGGATAATGCCAATAAATGCAGAAAAAATTTAGGAAATTTGCAGCCTTAATAGAATGATGAGCAATGGATATGAGCAGGTTATGTATAGGAGAAAATCCAAGGCCATTAAACACATGTTCTAATTCATTACTGATTAGAAAAATTCAAAATAAATATACTACTTTATATCCCTTAAGCTGACAAACAAGGGCACAAAACAAGGGTGTTGGTAGAAATGGGGAGTGGTGATCTGGAATTCTTTCCTTAAGAAAATGGAGAATAGAAGGTAGATGCATACTATGGGATGTAATGCAGTGGGGGTGTGGATCAGACACCTGTTTTGGTAATAAAGTTTTATTGTAACACACCATGCCCATTTGTTTATGTTTTGACTGTGGCTGCTTTTGTGCAATACTAACAGTGCTGACGCTGTCATAGAGACCATATCGCCCACAAACCCGAAAGTTTTAACTGTCTGGCCTTTTCAGCAGAAGTTTGCCAATCCTTGGCTCATCCTTAAGCCTGATGATCATTTACTAATGATTGACTTGAATCTTTGAGGATCATTCTCTTGCATTACATAGTGTGGTAAGAGTGAGGAGAAAAGAAAAGCTAATGTTTTTCAGAACACTTAAAGCATTGCTGATGTACTAAGAGCTTTGCAAGCATTGCTCTGTTGGATGCTCATAACTCCAAGTTACATGCGAAGAAACAGAAGCACAGCAAAGGCAAACTGCCCAAGTGTGACGCAAACAGGATTCGAATGTGAGTACTTGCAGCAGCCGTGCTGCCTCTTAACCTGGACCCGATAATAAGGCTGTGTGCATCTTCCTTAGGGAGAAGAAATGAATGGTGGGAAGAACATATGGCAGGAGATGAAATAGCTGTCTGTGTCACCATTAGTCAAAAGTTATGCCATGTTCCATCCCTGTTGTGGGGCCCCAAAACAAATGAACAAAGGATACACAAAGTTATATATTTATATATAAACTCTATTTTTAGAGAAGTTTTAGATTTACATTTACAGAAAGATTACACTGAAAGTATAAGGAATTCCCATGTAACCCCCTGTAGCAGTTTGGCAGTTTGATGTAATTATGAATTCCAAAAATAGATATTGGATCATGCTTGTAAACTGGTCTGCTAATCTGGGCATGATTAAGTTATGATGAGGGCATTAACTGGGCCACCTCAGTAGGCTGTTGAGCCCCACCCCTTAGTGGGGCGGGGATCAAATATAAAAGGCAAGGCAAAGAACAGAGTTGGAGAAGTTTTGATGTTGGAGTCTTGAGCTGGAGCCCCAGGAAGTAAGAGAGCTTGGTCGTGAGGAAGGAGAGAAGCCCCAGGACAGAGACAAGCCATTCACCTGAGAGTCTACAGCTGGCCTTGTGGAGAGAGGCAAAGCCTAGAAAGCCTCATAGTCTACAGCTGACCTTGTGGAAGAAATGGGAGCTGAGCCCTGAGAGAAACGCAGCCCCGGGAAAAGAGGAACCCAAGAAGCCTGAACCCTGGCGAACGTCAGCAGCTGCCTTGCTCCAACACGTAGCAACAGACTTTGGTGAGGGAAGAAACTTATGCTTTCTGGCCCAGTAACTGTAATCTTCTACCCCAAATAAATACCCTTTATAAAGACCAACTGATTTCTGGTATTTTGCATCAGCACCTCTTTGGCTGACTAATACACCCCCTCACACACCCATACACATAGATATCCCTGTTATTGACAAATTAGTGTGGTACATTAGTTACAGTTGATGAACCGATATGAAACATTGCTACTAACCAAAGGCTACAGTTTACATTATGGTTTCCACTTTGTTCTGTGCAGTTCCATGGGCCTTGGCAAATGTATAATGTCATGTGTCCATCATTGCAGTATTATATGGAAAAATCTCGCCACCCCAAATATGCCCTGTCTCACCCATTCATTCCCCTCTGCCTCCTGAACCCCTGGCAACCCATATCTTTATATCAATGTTACAAGTTCTTCTGTACCCCCCCACACACCCCCAATCAGGACTGTTCATTCCCCAATCCCAAGGGACCCTGGATGATGTCCTCTCTGACAGCCACAGGCTGAGAGGGAACCCTGATACCATGGGGCAGCTGGAAGGAGCTATCTTGTTCGCAGCTGCACACACTGTCCTCTTTTTGGGGGATGGAACCTGTCTACCACTATCGCTTTGTTGTCCAGGGCAGGCCCAAAGAACTGGAGAGTGGGAGTTGTCAGCTGCTCTGCTGGGATTCAGGTCTCCACTGGCATTTGAGCAGTCCAGAGATTTAAGTCCCTGAGAAATATATTTAACAGGTACTTTGAAAACTATATGTTCAAATAAAAGGAGTAGAAGACTCATGATGAGGGGAATTATAAATGAGAATAATTATGTTTTCTTGGGAAGATAGAATTTCATATACTCCCCGATTGAGCCCGCCAAAGGGGTGATGATTCCATGAGGCCGTGTGCCTTGCCTCTGGTGTCTGGGCGTCCCTAGAGCCCTCAGGAGCCCTCTTGTTTGAGTTTGTTTACTGTGGCAGTTTGTGAACTCGGCCTGAGACCTGCATAAGCGTAACCTCCGGAAGGACCTCCCTACTCTGAGTCATAAAAACTCTTTCATTTAAGAGCTGTTCTTGCAAAGTAGAAAGACACTTTTAGTCAGGGCTGCAACACCTGAGCTCCAACTTCGCAGAAACTGATGCACTGTAATTTCCTAATTGGGAGCAGGAATGTACTGAAACAACAGGGTCTACATGCCATTTTGGAAAAGAGCATGAAGCCTATACATGCCGAAAAGGACATTTGCAATGGCTAAGTCCAAATCTTTCAGTTAGTAGATGAGGAAAGTGAAGCCCAAATGGTTAAGTGAATTTCAGAACTGTCACTATTACTAGTGAGAAAGCTAAGACTAGAACAAGATATCACAATCTTCATTCCAATGATAGAGGGGCGAGAGAGAGGAGAAGGGGGAACTATTATAGATAAAATAAATAACTAATATGGTGCCTGGCATATAACATATTAGACACTCAACCCATGTTGTATATACATGTATTTTACATATATATTTGTATTATTTATATGTATTATATATTTACATATATATATATTTTACATTCCACTTTCTCATCTATTATGGCACTTCCCTCACCCTCTACTGCTAGAAATGTAGAATAGAGTCACTTACCACTTGGTTAGATCTATTTCTTTGAGAATCTACGCATTCACTTCAGTGGCCTGATACAGAAATAATTTGACATTCAACAAAAGTATATCCAAAATGTAAACTAAATTCTATAGAATTGACGAAGCAATTATAGGTCATATACAATTACAGAGAGAAATGAGTTTATAAATGCTCTCTCCAAACTAGATTTAAAATGGCTTTCCTAGGAATGCTTGCATTGATATACAAACAGAAAATTTGGCTTATCATTCATTCACTTATTTTCCAAAGCCATGCTGATAATTTGAGTTCATTTTAATTGCTGCTTGAATGGGTTACTAGCGTGTAAACATTGGTAAGGAGATAAATTGTGTGTCATGGCTTGTTATGTTTTTGTATTTTGTATCTACTTACTTCAGTTTTATATTTTCCAAGGAAATCCTCACAGGTAATGCTTCTCTCCAAATTTCTATACAAATAAATTACTATCAAGGAATAGCATATTTAATGCCATAAGAGTATAAGAAAATGATTTTAAAGGCTCTTACAATGGAACAAAATTACTCAGCCAGGTAATATTTTAAATCATTTTTTTTTCTTTTTGAAACAAACTTAACATTTTGTCTCCTTTATTATTTTAGAATTTAAACTCATTATGGAGGTAATGATGGTCTCATGACTATTGACATTATTTCTCATAGAGGAAACTTCAACATAACTTGGTTCTGCATGAAGTTCTTACCAAATTTTTTTTTCGTTTTTATGACAAATAAGGGGAAAACAAGAAAAGACAGATTCCTCACCCTTTAGTCTCTGGGGAGAGATTAAGGTGGACAGCTGGAGGGCATTTTGCTTAGCTAGCCCATGCTTACCCATTCCAACTGGCCTTCTCCCAGCCTTTTGCACTACATTTCTCTGAAATAAAAATGAGACAGAGTAGGTGAGTTGAAAAATGGCCCCCCAAAATATCAGGCCCTACTCTCTGGATCCTGAGATTGTTACCTTATTTAGAGAAAGGGTCTTTGCAAATGTGGTTAACAGTCCTAAATGCCATCACAAGTGTCCAGGTAAGAGAGTGTTAGGGGGAGTTTTGCAACACACAGAAAAGGAGGATGCAATGTGAAGGCAGAGCAGAGAGAGACTTGAAGACTGGAGCCGTGTGGGCCAAGCCAACGATGCTAGCACCAGCAGGAACCGGAAGAGGCAAGGAGCAGATTATCCCCAGGAGTCTGTGAAGGACAGTGGCCCATAGATACCTTGATTTGTTCCAGGCCCCATAGGACATGCATACGGCACCTAACAATTGTTCCCTAAAGCCTCTAGAAGGCACGCAGCCTGCTGACGTGTTGGTATATTGGTCATGCTGTAGCTTCTGTTCTGCTTCTCACATCTTACAGGACTGATTCAGGAACACAGCAAGGCCCAAAAGTACAGAAAGAGTTCATTGCTGCATTCAGATGCAGCAGGACAGGGAAGACACATGTAGGGAATACAAGACAAAGCCATTGTGCAGTGGCTTGGGGGACGGATAGGACGACCTCTGGGACCTTCCCTGGCTGTCTAGATTATGGTCCTTTGACGTGGTTTGCCTCTTGTGAAGGTGTAAACTATGCATCTACGTGAGCTGCTTAGGGATTTCAGTGGAACAGTAGTGAGAAAAACATAAAATAATAGTTAACTAGTTTCAGTGTATGAGATTCAATGTTGATAACTAGAAAGTAAAGGCAAGAATTGCTAGAAGAAACACATCACAGGGAAACATGCATTTTTATATGTAAGTGTTTACTGAAGGCTTCCTGGCAATTTTTTTTTACAAAAATAAAGTTAATCCATCTTTAAAGAGAGAGCTTCTCTACTTATCCTCTTTTTTTTGATTTGCCCATAAAAGATGTTAAACTGTTCCTCTCTTCTTGGTTACCCAGGCATGAAGCTTAGGAGTAATTTCCTTTTTCTTTTCTTTTTCTCAAGCTTCCCATATTCAAAACAGTACCTATTCCTTCAACCTGTAACCACACCCTGCCAAATACACACACACACGTGTGCAGACAGCCACGCCTCGCGGCTGCTTTTCACGTCGACACGACCTTGTCACCGTCGTGTGGACTGTTTGATGACCTCTCCCCATACCAGTCTGTGCTTCACAGCACCACTGGATGAAGCCGAAGAAGGGGGTGCTCACTGGACCCCAGTGATCTGAACACTTCAGGGGCTCCTTTCTGCTGATTAACTGAAGACAAAACCTGTCGGCCATCCATTTCGCATCCTCTACCATCTGATCCTGGCTGATTCTTCTAGCTTCATCTCTTAAAGTCATTCCAAGTAATATAATTGGGATTGTAGCCAAACTTGATGACTTCAAGTTCAACCAAAATTTCTTCCTGTCCCATCTCTGAGTTTCCTTAAGTCACTACTCTAGTTAAATACTCTAACGTTCTACTTTAGCCTTCGGACCTGTAGTCTTTCTTTAAGTCATAATGTAAGTGCCACATCTTTTGTGAAAGTTTTCCAAATTTTACTTATTTGAAAGAACAGTACTCCCTTGGCACCAGCTAATTGGCTCTTAATTATTCTTACTTCCTTAATAGACGCTGGTGTAATTTACATCTCCTTTAATTGTAACCCCTCTTTGGACAAGCACCAATCTTGATCATTTAAAAATTATCAGTGAGCCTAATGATTCATGCAAAGAGCTCAATAAATATTTGTTGGGTAAATTAATGCTTGAATGAATAAATGAGTAAATATATGAATGGATTAAATGAAGACTGAAATTTTATACCAGCAGCCAGTTTTCTATAATTCTCAAATGCAAATAGCATTATGGTTATGTATGTGTGTGTGTGTGTGTGTGTGTGTGTGTGTGATTTTATATATGCATATGGATATGCATGTATACCCACATATATATTGTTATGTATACATGTGCGTGCACACCTACACACATAAAAGTGATATGCATTGAAGACATTCAGATTTTTCAGAACTTATATATTACATATTACTAATATATGAAAATAATTAAAAATATACAATTAATATTATAGTCCAGATATGTATACATATTTTAACATATATTCCTTTTTCGATGGTCTTTTTTAAACCCTTATATAAAGAATCCTACCAAAAGATTGGAATTCAGGACAAATTCTGCCTGTGTCCCTGTTTTCTAGCTTGCTTTCAATTAGCGGAATGGGACTCATTTATTAATCACTTTTTTTTCTCCCTTTGTGGAAAGTGCAGTATTCGTAGCAAATAATGATGCATTACTGAAATAACTGAAGCTGAAGGAAAAGGTATAGCCCATTATGGCAGTAATAGTCCAGGGGGATAATGCAGTCCTGACATAATAAATATCCGGAGATTGTTGTTGTTTTGTGCCGCAGCAAATGTGAAGTTCCCTTTCTATAGCCGGGCTTATAGCCATTTATCTCCTTTGCCATTTTGCCATTCAATCTACTATGTAGTGATTACATAATACAATGAGAAATAGAAAATCTTCCACTGAGCAATGCCATGCACCATGCTCTTTCCAGGGGGAAAATAGAATCAGAGGAGGTTATTAAAATGAAATAGAAATGTTATATATTGGAAGATGGTGAATATATAGAATGTTTTTTTCAACTCAATTGTGTCAGTAGCATCACAAAACGGCAGGCTCTGCCCATAGCAGAATGATTTACATATGATTCCCTTTCCTGAGTTATGTGTCCTAATTCCTCTTACCTGCTTGAAATGGACTGCCTGAAATAACAAAACAGCTTATTAGAGACAGCAAATCTGTGTCATAAGTAAATAAAGACACTTTGAAATAGAAAACAGATCAAGTTTACTCTTACTTTGAATTGCTATTTCATAGAGATGCAAAGCAGTTTTATATTTTTTAATATGGAAGACTGGAAACTGTTAGCTCTTTTAGACCAAATCCTCAAGGGCCTGTGGAATTTTATAACCCATAAGCCATTTACACGCTCTGCCAACCTGATCCAAAGCCAGGGCTTCAAACCCTCGCAAAGCCTTCATTAGCATTATAAATAATTTTAGCTCTTGAGTCATGCATTTATTTACCAGAATTTTAGTCTCTTTATTCTTTGAGAAGTAACTTGCAACACTTTACAATATAAACTCACATATGGACATAAAAAGTAAAGATTGAAGTCAAGAAAAACATCTAGGAAGAAAATGTCATAAAATAAATACCAGAACCACCGAAGTTGCACCAGGATATGCGGAGTCCAGGGAAGGGATTGTCTTTTTCCTCCTGGAGGAGGATGCGGACTGGGAGAGGGGATCAGAGACCTTGAGAGCAAACAGGCTTGGTAGTATCTGAAACCAGTACATTACGAAAGAAACTAGTAATATTCACACGTTTTATTTATGTTCTTTTTGCCTTCCTGTAGTAGTTAGTTAACTTTTTTGATGGAAATATCCAGAATTCCTAGGCTCAATCACAGTGAACCAAAGGAAAATAATGGTGATAGGGATGAATTCAGAAATGCCTAGGCATGTCTCCTTTTTTCTCCAGGATGAATTACCAGGTATAAGTCCTGGGTGTCTGGATTTCCTTATATTACTGGAGGCCAGCTTTCCCCAGAGGGAGAAAGACCTACCAAGAGACTGGGAATGCCTGGTTATTAACTCTGAGTTTCCTAGCAGCCAACATAGAGAAATGTGATTTACTAGAGCATTTTCTTATTTGAGAAAATGCATAATACCACTTTAGAAGAGGCAAACCTTTATTTGGCCTTGCATTATAAAAGGATTTACTTTATATTTTATTTACTCTATGAAAGGATTTTAATATAAAATGACAATATCTCCAACAACAGGTTTGGAGGAAATGCAAACATCTTTGTATTTTTGTTTTAAAACATGATGAAGTAAAGGGTCACAATGTTAAATTAGTTTTCTAACCTCTTCTCCACTGTCGTTATGGATCCTTCTTAGGACACCTGGCCACTGAAGCAAGTGTCCTTGTCAAGTATGTCAACAGTTGTTAAATGCTAGTTTTCTCAACTCTACTTTGAGATAATTCAGTTATAAGATTCAGAAGGAAGCAACTGGGAAATAAACATTTCCTTAATTATAATAAAGAGTACAAGTAAAATAGGCAATGGAGCCTGGCATCCAAGGAAATCTCTTTCTTAACACTAGATGTATATACGCTTAAAGAATAGATACTTCAGAATCTAAACTCCAGAGATAGCATATTATAATATCAAAATGTCCAGGTTGAAACAGATATTAGAAAACACACAAGCAGGAAGTGGAGGTCCATGCAAAGGGGGTGAATAAAGTGTTAGAAGCCATCAAAGAGCAGGGCCAGACCTGGGAACTACCACATGAAGATTTTTAAAAATGATCCTAAATATACTCCAAGAGCTAAAGGAAAACATGGAAAAATAAAGAATCAATGAACTTGAGGGAGCAGATATAGCTCAAATGGTTGAGTGCCCACTTCCCATGTATGACATCCTGAGTTCAATCCCTGGTTCCTCCTAAAAAAAAAAAAAAAAGATTAAAGGTAAACTTGAAAATAAGATAAATGAAATCATTCAGTCTAAGTAGCAGAAAAATAATGATGAAAATTGAACAGAGCCTGAGGAACCTGTTGGACATCATCAAGGATGCCAATATATGCATTGTGGAAGTCCCCGAAGGAGAGGAAAGAGAAAAGAGCAGAGAGAATATTTGAAGGAATAATGGCTGACATTTTCCCAAATTTAATGAAAGGCATGAATGTATATATCCAAAGAGGACAAACCCAAATAGACACACACCAAGTTACAAACTGTCAAATGCCAAAAATAGAGAATCCTGAAAGTCATAAAAGAGAAGCAATTTGTCACATGTAAGGAAGCCTCAATAAGATTAAGTGCCTGTTTCTCAATGGAAACAATAGAAGCAAGAAGGCAGTAGGATGACACATTTAAAGTCCTGAAAGCAAAATATTGCCAGCCAAGAATTCTATATGTGGCCAAACTGTCCTTCATAAATGGGGGAGTGATAAAGACATTCCCAGATAAACAAGGAGTTCATCACCACTAGACCAGACCTACAGAAACCATAAGGGAATTCTTCAGGTTGAAAGGAAAGGACATTTATTCAACATTGTACTAGAAGTTCTAGCCAAAGCAATTAGGCAAGAAAAAGATACAAATGGCATCCAAATTGAACTAAATCAAAGAACTAAATGTAAGTACCATAACTATACAAATCCTAGAAGAAAACATAGGGAATGATCTTCAGGACCTTGTGTTAGGCAGCAGTTTCTTAGACTTTACACCAAAAACATGAATAACAACAAAATATATATAAAATGAGACCATCACCATAATTAATACCCTTTGGGGAGCAGATGTAGCTCAAGTGGTTGAGCGTCTGTTTCCCATGTACAAGATCCCAGGTTCCAGCCCTCCTAAAAACAAACAAATGAAAAAACCAACTCTAATTGTTGGAGCAGATGTAGCTCAGTGATTGAGTGCCTGCTTCCCATGTATGAGGTCGTGGGCTCATTCCCCTTTACCTCCTAAAAAATAAAAAGCTTTTGTCCATCAAAGGACTCCATCATGAAAGTAAAAAGACATCCTACAAAACAAAAGGAAATGCTTGGAAACCACATATCCAATAAAAGTTTAATATCCACAATATAAAAATAACTCCTATAACTCACCAACAAAAGGTCAAATAACCCAATTAAAAAACGGGCAAAATATTTGAAAAGAAACTTCTCCAAAAAAGATTTACAAATAGACAAAAAGCACATGGAAAGATGTTTAACATCATTAGCCATTAGGGAAATACCAATGAAAACCATAATGACATACCATTTCACACACACTAGAATGGATAATATTAAAAAAAAATAGAAAATGACAGGTGTTGGAGAGGATTTGGAGAAAGAGGAACACTCATTCATTATTAGTAGGAATGTAAAATGATGCAACCCCTGTGGAAGATATTTTGGCAGTTCCTCTGAAAGTTAAGTTTAGAATTACCATATGACCTGAAAATCCTACTTCTAGGTATATACTCAAAATAATTGAAAGCAGGAACTCAAATATTTGTACACCAATGTTCATTGTCACATTATTCATAATTGCCAAGAGAAGGATGCAAACCAAGTGTTTATCAACTGATGAATGAATAAGCAAAATGTGGTATATACACACAATGGGGTGTTATTCAGCTCCAAAGGAATGAAGTTCTGATACATGGGACAATATCGTTGAACCTTGAAAATATCATGTTCAGTGAAATAAGTCAGACATAAAAGAACAAATGTTATATGATCTCACTGTTATGAAATAATTAGAATAAACAAATTCATAGAGTCAGAAACTAGAATACAGGTTACCAGGACATGGGGTTGGGTAGGGAATGGGGAGTTAATGCTTAATTGGTACATAATTTCAGATTGGGGTGATGGAAAATTTTTGGTAATGGATGGTGATGATGGTAGCACAACATTGTGAATGTAATTAACAGCATGAAATTATATATTTGAATGTTTTTAAAAGGGGAAATTTTAAGTTGTAAATATATTACTAGAATAAAAATTAAAAAAACTGTGCAACACTAAAAGTGAACACTAATGTCAACTGTGAACTATAGGTAGTACAATTATAATATAAATACCACACTAATTTTAATACAAGGTGTTAATGGGGATTGGGGTTTGGAAGCTCTGAATTTTTAAAAAAAATTATTGAAGTATATCACATATATGAACATACATAAACAATAAGTCTATAGCAATACTTGTGAACTTACAAAACAAACATACATAACATCATACAGGGATTTCATACCTCACCCTACCACCAGTACCTTGCATTGTTGTGAAACATTTTTAACTAATGATTAAAGAGCATCCTCAAAATATTACTACTAACCAAAGTATTTTCCCCCAACCCACCCTATTTTTATTATTTTTTTATATTGTTTATACATGAACATACCTAAACAATAAGTGTATAGTAAAAGTTGTGAACTTAAAAAGCAAACATTCATAACATCATACAGAGGTCCTATACATCAACCTTCCACCAACACCTTGCATTGTCGTGAGACATTCGTTACAAAGTATGAAAGAATATTGTCAAAATCTTACTACTAATTATAGTCCTTATATTGGTGTATTTTTCCCCCAACCCACCCTATTATTATCTTTTAAATATATTTTTATGACAAGTTGTAAACTTACAAAACAATCATGCACATGTGCAGAATTCCCAAACAACACATTTCTATCAACACACCACACCGTGGTGGAATGTTTGTTACAGATTATGAGATAATATCATCTGATTATTACCACTTCCACAGAGTACATTTGGCACACATTTTCCATACTCCCCCATCATCAACATAGTACATCTTTGGCATAGATGCAAGAACATTACATTATTACTGTTAACCACACTCCATAGGTCACTCCAGTTGTATTTTTCCCATGCTTCTCCACATTCCTACCACCCTGAAATACTGATGTACATCTGCTCTAGCTTACAAAGGACACTCTTGTATCTGTACCATCATCCACTATTCTCATCCACCTCTGGGTTTACTGTGCTATTCAGTCCCTAGATTATTCTCTAGCTTTCTGTCAATTGGCATTTATATTCCTAAACTACCATATTCAGCCACATCCCCATTTATAGACCCCTGTTACTCACTATAATGTGTTACCATCAACTCTGTACATTTCTACACTTTTATGGTAAAGCTAGGTAAAACTTCTCCATTCATTAAGTATCAGTAGTCCATCTCAGTCCTCCTCTTATCTCCTTTAAGAATCCACCACCTACCACCAGGTCTTGAAGATATTTCCCTACATTTTCTTCTAGAAGCTTTACAATTTTTGCTTTTATATTTAGTCTTTTGATTCATTTTGAGTTAATTTTTGTATAGGGTGTGCCATAGGGGTCCTCTTTCCTTCTTTTGCTATGGATATCCAATTTTCTCAGCAACATTTGTTGAATGGACAGTTCTGCCTGAACTGAGTGGGTTTGACAGGCTAGTCAAAAAAGCACTTGACCATAGATGTGAGGGTCAGTTCCATTGGTCTATGTGTCTGTCTTTATGCCAGTACCATGCTGTTTTTACAACTGTAGCTAGGTAATACAACTTAAAGTCCCGAAATGAGAGTCTTCCAGCTTCACTTTTCCTTTTTAAGATGTTTCTGGCTATTCAGGACCCCTTACCCTTCCAAATAAATTTGATAATCATGTTTTCCATTTATTTTAAAAATGCTGGTGGAATTTTTATCAGGATTGCATTGAATCTGTATATCAATTTGAGTAGTATTGACATTTTAATGATATTTAGTCTTTCAATCCATGAGCATGGAATGTTCTTCCAATTATTTAGGTTACTTTTTTATTTCTTTTGACAATGAGTTGTAGTTTTCTGAATACAAGTGCTTTACATCATTGGTTAAGGTTATTCCTGAAAATTTGGGTTTTATCTGTCATATTTTATTTTCACCACTCTTTTGACACTTTTCATTACTTTTATTGATATAATCTTCATTTCTAGACTCTCTTCCAGGTTACTCTCTCCTATCTTTTCTTTTCAGGCTATAGCACACCCTTTAGTATTTCCTGCAATGCAGGTCTCTTTGTTACAAACTCTCTCAGTTTCTGTTTATCTGTGAATATTCTAAACTCACCCTCATTTTTGAAAGACAATCTTGCTGGATATGAGATCCTTGGCTGGAAGTTTTTCTCTTGCAGTATCTTAAATATATCATACCATTGTCTTCTTGCCTCCATGGTTTCTGGTAAGAAATCAGCACTTAGTCTTATTGGATACCTCTTATATGTTTTGCACTGCTTTTCTCTTGCTGCTCTCAGAATTTTCTTTTTGTCTTTGGCATTTGACATTCTGATTAGTATGTGTCTTGGAGTTGGTCTATTTAGATTTTTTTGGATGGGGTTACGTCGTGCTTCTTGGACATGGATATCTATGTCCTTCAATAGGGATGGGAAATTTTCTACCATTATTTCTTCAAATAATCCTTCTGCCCCTTTTCCCTTCTCTTCTCCTTCTGGGACACCCATGACACATATGTTTGCATGTCTCTTGCTGTCCTTTAGTTCCCTGAGACCTTGTTCAAGTTTTTCCAATCTTTTCTTCATCTGTTCTTTTGTATGTTCACGTTCAGAGGCCATTTCTTCAAGCTCACCAATCCTTTCTTCTGCCTCCTCAAATCTGCTATTATATGATTCCAGTGTATTTTTAATTTCACTTATTGCACCTTTCATTCCTATAAGATATATTTTTCTATGTATGCTTTCAAATTCTTCTTTGTGCTCGTCCAATGTCTTCTTAATATCCTTAATTTCTTTAGCCATCTCACTGAATTTATTAAGGAGATTTGTTTGAACATTTATGATGAGTTTTCTCAACTCCTTTATGTCATCTGGAGGCTTATCTTGTTCCTTTAACTGGGCCATATCTTCCTGTTTCTTGATGTGGATTGTAATTTTTTGTTGATGTCTTGGCATCTGGCTTACTAGAGTATTTATTTAGGGTGCAGTTTTTCTCTTTAGTTTAGGGCTTCTGGCTCTTTCTCCCTTGCTGGTGGCATAGCAGGAGCCAATGATATAGTTGGTGCTATAAGCTGTGGAGGCTCAAGCTACCCTCATTGCCCCAAGGACCAATGAAGCTTCTCCCAACTTTCTCCTTTGCCAGGGATAGGGACAGAGCCATGGCTGTGTGGAATAATCCAACTCATGTAGGCCTAGACTGTAGTTGCCCAGACAGACTGATGAAGCTTCATGCCCCTTTCTCCCCTGCCTGGGATAGGATGTAGCTGCAGGTGTGGGCAGCAAGCTATGCAGTGCAGGTCTAAGATGACCACAGTTACCCTGGTAGACTTCCAACTATTCAGTCTGTGCCAGCAAATGTACCTGCATTTACCTGGATAGGCTGGTGCAGGGTCTGCCAGCTTCTTCCCTGCTAGAGGTGGGGCTGAAGCCTAGGCTAGGACTGCAGGCCAATCTGGGTAAAAGAAACCGGCCTCTACTGTCACTGTGATTTTCAGTCAGCCCGGCTTCCCCTCATGCTGGAGGTGGAGTGAAAATGGCGGCTACCGGCCTCCTTCTGACTTGGACAGGCTCAAACTTAAGCCGTTCTTAGAATTATACTTTAGCCCACCAAATTTACTAATCAGGAGCTGAAGTTGTTGCCCAACCATCTCTTCCTTCCCCGTTTTGGGAAGTGGAGCTTCCAATTCCAGCCGTGGAACAGCTCCCTAGGCAGCTTGTGCCTCCAGTGGGGAATGGGCTCTGTCCTCCATGGTATGGAGGGCTCTACTCACGAATCTTCTCTGCAGATGGGCTGTCTCCTCCTTCCATTCTTTCAAGGATGGTGCAGAATGCACTTCTGGTCTCCTGGAGCCACAAACAAGTGCTCTAGATAGCTCTGGGTGAGCACCAACTGCCCCGTAATAGGAGCTGATTCTAGGAGCTCTTTACTCTGCCGCCATCTTGCTGGTTCTAGCTCTGATTTTTTTTGCATGATTTTTCTGTAAACCTACAACTTCTCTAATAAAAATTATATTAGAAAAAGAAAAGGACACTAGAGAATAGGTTGTAGCCACATGAAGAAATAAGGATCTCTGGTAAAGAAAATTTGAAGAGGCAGTTTATTATCTCCAATTTACTTCAGGACTACAGAAAACTCAAGAATACAGCAGAGCAGTTCTTGTCCTGAAATGGCTACTCCAAAATGAACCTCACCAAACTCTTTGCTAATTGCACAGTGAAGTCCAAAGGGAATTCCGGAAGTGAACCAGGAGGCTGTAGTTTAAGAACCCCATTGTCCTCTGCACATGCAGCGTCTTGGCAGCTTCTGCCTTCCCCTTGGGGCTGTGCCTCCTGCTTGTGCAGATGTGGACTGGGAAGGAGGCGATCATAGGAAGAGTCTACAAACAGTTAAGAAAGCAAGTATCAGAGAAAATCGAAACACCCTTCTTATTACAATATACCATTTTTAAAGCAATTTTATTTTGAGATATAGCCACTTACCACACAGTCCATCTAAAGTCTACACTCAATGGCTTTTGATATAATCACAGAGATGCGCATTC
The DNA here is from genome assembly GCA_029593785.1 of Cabassous unicinctus. Classification (NCBI taxonomy): domain Eukaryota; kingdom Metazoa; phylum Chordata; class Mammalia; order Cingulata; family Chlamyphoridae; genus Cabassous; species Cabassous unicinctus. Next base: position 22,963 of record JAQZBX010007037.1, read on the forward strand.
ATCACTGCCATCAATTTTAGAGAATTTTCATTACTCCAAAAAGAAAAGCCATCTACCCCTTAGCAGTCACCTCTCAATCCCACCATCCTTCCCCTGCTGTATGTAACCAATAACCTAATTCCATCACTATAAATTTATTTGTATTTATACAATATACCATTTTGAAACATGACCCTGTAGCCCTTTCCAAAGCACCTGAAGACCTAGCTTCTTCATCTTTTGGACTGGATTTTCAAGGTAGGGGTCATGGAAGGAAAGGAAATTGCTACTAGAGAGCGGCTGATTGTAAATAAGGGACCACAGGATTTGCTCCAGGGTATTTAACCGAAGCACTCCCTGAAAGAGAGTTAGTGGATTACTAACATTTTGCTTTTTCATAGGTCAATTACTCCCAGTATAAACCCAAATACTTTCCCAGATGCTTGTCCTGGAGTAGCTGTTATTTTCACTCTTTTTAATATAGACAGTGAGTGGGGAGATTTATAGGCTTTTCCTTACTAAATAGATGAAATGGAGCTTACTTATATTTTGAACTACTCCAATGTCCAACACAAGCATACTGAGCAGGTGTTTTTCACTCACCCTCATTATTTTTCATAAATAGAACACTGTGGTGAAGGTTTATAATAAAGGATGTCACATTTAAAATAATTTGATATTCTAATGATTCATTAAAAATGCATGGAGGTTGGGGCAAGGATCCATGTGTCTCTGTTGAATTCAGAAAAATGGTGGTGGTGTTGGGGTTGGGGGTGGTTAATTGGCCCAGGTGCCACTTTCTTGTATTTTCAGAGTGGCCCCCTCGTTGCCAGAGCAAAATTTATATTTTGATATAGCATTCCTTACTTTCTTACATTACTGGTAAGAGTATACTAACATATTTCCCCTTGTATGATTATGCCACCTTTTAAAAATATTTAATATGTTTTTTTAAAGAAAAATATTTTCTTAAGAATAAAGTTTGCTAAAGGGAAAAATGGTATTAGAAAAAGCGGGGTAGGTGGAAGAGGCAGGTGGGAAACAGGCTCTAACAATCCTTATGTTTAATTTTTTTGCTATCACATGATATCCCTTTCTCTAAGTCTGCTATTTTTTTCTGGGAGGTCTTAGCTCACTCTAAGGAAGATAAATAGTAAATCATTAACCTCTTTCCAAAGACCTGTGTACAATATAGATTCTAGATAAGCTTTCATTATTTCTAAGTGAATACTTAATTATACTGGCTCTTTCCATCACTATTATCCTAAGCCCATTTAAATAAAAATTATTCCTTGGATTCCCTAAAACACACTGTATTAAAATGTATCTGCCCCACTACATCCAGGTCAATAACAAAATGAAATATATAAAATTAATGTAAAGGGTATTCAATGCAATTTTACTGTCTAGATTCTCCTTTGTGCCAAGTTTTTATTTCCTGTAGACCATAAATATTGAAGTGATTGGATAATAACAATTGGTGAAGGTCCAGATATTATGCTTTTGAAATGGGGTTTATGACAATTTATACCACAGGTATCTAAAAAGGAAAGCAAAATTTTTGGCAGTTTATTCTCTCACCAACAAGCTTCCTAATAAACTCAGTTAGTTTTCTCAGAAGATAGTGAGCAGTGGGATGCTAATTTCATGCTAATTTTGACTTTGATTCCTCTCTGCCTTTAATTTATTCATCAGCAGTGACATGCCCTGAACTTCAGAGTAAAGCCACAGATCTCTGGAGATTGAATTAATTAGGTCAATGGAAAGGAGCACGTGTAAATCTCAGTTTTTAGCTCCTTTAAGGTGGGGAAAAACTGATAATTAACCAACTTATTTTAAAGGTACTGATATCCAGATTTTTACTTTGTAAGATAGATTGCCTGATGCATTATTGAAAAAGTTGGAATAATTGAGGCTTCTTTGCAAAAATTTTCAGGTACGCTTGTTGTCAACTGTGGCCACAAAAAACAGTATTTTTCTTTTGTTCCTTTTTTTTCTAGTGCACAATATATGACTTATGGAAACCAAATGTATTTCTGGTGTTAAAGGTTTGGTTATAGCTGTGTGTGTGTGTGTGTGTTCGTATGTGTCTTTGAATAGAGATGGCTATTCAGAATACATTTAAAATTGTACGTTTCCTACCAGTGCAGCATAAACTGCTAACAACAGTTTGGGTGCAATCTCTACATTAAACTTTAATCCAACAATTCTCATTTCTATTCCTTCACTGTCTTTTGACCTTTTGGAAGCAATGGGGTTTATACACTAGTATCTGATAGTATATCATGCTTATTAGATGATAAGTATTTCTCTATATTTCTATGTCCTCTAACCTTCCTAGTTCATGGTTTCCAAATGTGGGGATGTAACGACACAATCTATTTTATTCTCTGTGTAAAGATTAGGAATTATTCTATTTTTGAAACCATAGCTGATGATAATCAAAGCTCTTACATATATTTGGAGAACCTGGAATAGAAAGAAGTGAAAAAGGCAGAATATTATAGAAGAGATGGAAGGGGAAAAAAGGAAGGATTTGGAAGGTGAAAAGAGGAGAAAGAAAAGAATGGAGAAATAAAAGTGGCGAGGTGTGAAAAAAGTTACCAGTGATTATTTCTTTCAGGAGTTGTGGAATGCTTACATATTTTTCTTTGAGTTGGGTTTGTGAAGAAATACCCAAAGGAGATCATTGGATAATTTGTGCAGAGGGAAAATGCTCTTGAAATGCATATCAGACTGGAAAATACCTCATTGCTTTATCTATCTTTTCATGCCTTAAAGGTGTGACACAGTCTTTAAAATAAAGAGCGCCTGCTTTTAATTTCATGCCAGGATGTAAAGGAGAGGGCAAGATTAGTTGAATAAAAACTACATCTAACATTTTGTTTATTTCCCTGTTATTTACCACGAACTGTGCCCAAGGATACATTATTTCACTCTTAGAATAACTTTATGTTTGGGCTGAGGTTAGAATCGTTGCAACACTTCTGTTCCTGTCTCAGCAAGGGTGTCATAAATTAAAGGACAATGGCTTTAAGAATTCCCTAAGATTTCTTGAGCTTTGTGATTTTCCTAGTATTACATATTTTTCTCTTTAGTGATTAGCAAGGAAAGGGGTTGAAAGGAGCTTAAGTTATATGTATTTTTGCAAACAGTCCTGAGAAGGAACAGATATCCAAGAGAGAGACCAAGGAACAGCAGCTTTTCCTGGGAGAAGCAGGGTGGCAGAGTCCTTGGCTTTGCCACATGGGAGGGTGCAGGAGCACAAGACATCTGCTGAGACATGGCCTTGAGTCTTAGGGCTAGAAATACTTGGGAGGATTGCTCAAAAGAACTTCAGACTCAGAAAAACACTTGTGGGTTTTAATATACAGAAGAAAATTGTTAACAGAATTTGCCTTTGTTATCAACCAGCATGCTTGTTGCATTCTCATCCCTGCTTCCTGTTATGCAGTCAAGGGCCCATGCATGTGCATGGCCCCAGGGTGCTGCAAGCCAGAGCCTTCCCTGGAGCATCATTTCATACCATGAACAGAAGCCTCACATCCTATTCAAAGCACATTATTGCTGATCAGCTGGTTTACAGCTAATTGTTAATGAGATAACAAATTAGTGTGCCTGCCCCCTCATTGAGATTTATGCCTATGGAATTATAACATTTTAAATTGAAGAAATGATCTTTGAGATTCCAGGATCTGTGATTTCAGGCAGATGAGGAGAAGGATATTTTTGATATGTATGCTAGTTTTGGTTCTTCTCCTTCCAAGCCCTTCATAGATTTGTATTTCTTACCTCCCTTGTGGTTGGGAGGGTCCATGCAACTAGTTCTGGCTCAAGTTGTGAGTCATAGAGCCACATGTCACTTTTCTACTGGAACATTTAATTACCAGTGTAAAACCCTCCAAAACTCTCTCCTTCTCAGGTGTTGGCTGCTTCATCAGCTTGAGTTCCTATAATGAGCTGTTTACTTCTCACCTGCAATGAACCTGAAGCATAAGCAAGATATAAAAATGTTATTTTAAGCCAGCAAGCTTTTTGGTTTGTTAATTCAGCGTAACCTAGCCTATTGTGACTAGTTGTGTGTGTGGGTAGGTGGTGGTGGTGGTGGTAGTGTGTATGTCAACTCTCTGAGAGTCAGTTTCCTTACCTGTGAAACAGGTAATGGATAGTACCTGGCTAATGGTGCTGTTGTGAGGATTAAATGATCAGAATGCATACGAAGTGTTAATGTAGAGTTCAACACATAGTAAGTACTCAGTAAGTATTGGTCAGTAATATGTCATAATTTAATATTGTAAAACTCTGTGGATAAGCAGATTGTTTCTATCATATGCCAACCATGTATCTAAGATGAATTTACCAATTTCTATTTTCAAATCATTAGTAAAATTTTAAATGTTAATATTAGGCTAAGAAAGCAGTATTAAGTAAGTGAATCTGTTGAAAAAATGTCAGATTTTTGGAACTGTATGGCTTAGTCACCTCTTGGAAGTATTCACACTCGTGCTCTAATTCTCCTTGAGAGGCAGCATGACAAAGTGGAATTTGCAGAGGCTTCAGAACAAGGCATTTAAATCCTTGCTTCCCAAATTTTGTGCTGCTGGAGAAATGGCTTACATTCTCTGACAATTAAGTTCCTCTTTTTGACTGATTCACAATTTGTCTTATTCGCAATGTATTGTGAGGTTGAAATTGTATGTGTTTGTGTGTGTGTGTTTATATATGTATATATATACAGATATGTTTTTATATTTAATTTGCCAAGAACAGCTCCATTCTTCTGAAAACAATATCCATGCAACTTTTGGGGAACCAATTCTCTCCCAAGTCCAAACATATGATTCCGGCTGGCCCTGCCATTCCCAAAAGCCATTCCTCACTCCACCTCTCCCAAACCCATCCTGGCTACAGAGATAGCTGTAGTACCAAAATTGAGCCAGCAGAGCTTTCCCTGGGATTTTCCACATTAGAACTAATAATTAAGAGAGATTCTTCATTGCTGGTGGCAAAGTTAGGAAGGTGAGCCAGCAGGGAAATTCCCAACTTCATGGGAAATTGATCAAAGACTTTGAAGCTTTCACTACAAGGGAAGACCAAGATGAGAGAAGAGAAGCCTGATGATGTAAGTTTTCCCATTTTCAGTTTTCTTGAGGCCCTTTGATTCTCCTATCCTGACTTCAGGGATTTTAATGTAACTGAGTATGAAATGTCTGTAGATACGGTTTCGGATTCCTCCTTGCAAAGAGCCTTTACGAAACTGCCACTTATAGAATCTTTGTGTTGTATTAAAGAAGAATATGCACAATTATCTGTAAAGGATATTTAAAAATCCATCCCATTTCCAATGACCTGTGTGAGGCCATATTTTCTTCATATAATTCAACCAAAACAATGTATTGCAACAGCTTGAATGCAGAAGCAGATATGAGTATCCATTTGTGTTTTATTAAGCCAAGAACTAAAGAGATTTTCAAAAATATAAAACAATTCCACACCTCTTCTTATTTTTTTTGTTCTAGAAATAGAATTTTCATAAAATATGTTATGTTAACATGTATGTAGCAGTTTGATATTATTAATGAATTCCAAAAAGAAATTTTGGATTATGCTTGTAAACTGGTCTTTTCTTGTGGGCGTATTAGAGTGTATTGGAGTCAGAGGTTTTACTTTTACTTGATTAAATAATGATTAAGGCATTGATTGGGGCACATCAGTAGGATGTTGAGTCCCTGCCCTATTGGTAGGCGGGGAGTCACAGAGAAATCCACACAGCAGAGAAGAGAGTGGGAGTTTTGAGCTGGATCCTGGGAAGTAAGCACACAGAGAAGCAGAACAGCTGAGCATGGAGAGAATCGAGCCCCAGGGAGAGAGACAAAGCCAGTTGCCTGATACTCTACAGCTGGCCTTGTGGAGCAAGCAGGGCAGCTGAGCCCAGAGAGAAACAAGCCCTGGGAAGAGAGGAACCCAAGAATCCTCTAACACGTAGCAATGGACTTTGGTGAGGGAAGTAACTTATGCTTTATGGCCTGGTAACTGTAAGCTTCTACCCCAAATAAATACCCTTTATAAAAGCCAACATATTTTTGGTATTTTGCATCTGCATCCGTTTGGCTGACAAATACAATGTAATACATTAGTCTTCTAATAGGAATTAATAGAATTTTAAAAATATTTTTTAAATACCCCAGTTTAAATTTCAAATATGGTAAAGATTGATAGAACCCACATAAACAGAAGCTCTTTGAGATCCTCTATAAATTTAAGAATGTAAAGGTAACAGAGCTAGAGAACGACTGACCTATAATGTCTCTCCCCTGTGCCCTTCATTTCATGCATGCCTAATGCCCACAATACATTCTTATATCTCTGTCTAGAATAATGGTCCCTCACTTTTGTAGCATAACAAATTCTTTTGATCTATAAGGGCTAAACTAAAAGCTTGCCTCCTACTTTATTTCATAATTATTGGTACAGTTTTCTATTATAGAGGTTGCTGCAGTTAATTGTCTCTGTGCATATCCATTCCCTCACTAGGCTGTAGGCTCTTGAAGGGCAGTCATTCTCTGTAGTCATTAACGTACCAACACTTAGGAAAAGGTCCACTCTGTTGTAAGAACACCATACAAATTATGTTTTTAAAAAACTGAATTTTTATGCTCGAGAACTCCATAAGCTTTTGTTCTCCTGCCATAGAATTCAGCTGAGGACCTTGACTTTGGCAATGTCACATACTTCTCTTCAACAAACCAGATGCCAGGAACTGAGGCTTATGGCCAGGCCTCAAAGGGCAACCCATCACAGAAGGAGAAACACCATATTCTGACTTTAGGAAACCTGGATATCTTTAAAGATTTCCAACATGTGTCAGGTGCTTGCAGTGGGCAATACCCACTTTCAGTTGCCAACTTTACCTATGAAATTACAACGAACAGGAATTATCCTGAAATTTCCAGGCCAGCTAATGAAAACAGGAGTTATCCCAAAGCATTCAGGGCAGCTAATGAAAAGATGACTGCCAGTTGGCATTATCTGCTGGAAGCAGTACAGCCACATGGCATGGGGGCTTTTCCAAAACTTTTCTAATTGAATGAAAGTGGGAACATTTCTCAAGATTAATAAGGGTGTCATATCGTATCCAGCTGGCAGCCCCAGGATCTCACCAAGTGTTTAATCACACAACATGTGAGCATCGAGGCAATGTTAAGTAGCAGTCTTGAGATATTGCTCCATGGAAGGCATTAACTCTCCTGGGATGCCAAGCCCACTTCTTCCTGTGACTGCTAACCATTTTCTAGGGCTAAAGCTGAGAGTAAATAACAACTATTTTCTGCAGAAAGCTATAACAAAAACCCCCACAAATATTACTTACCAAGCACGGGCCAATCTGACATCTTCCATGCTGTTCCTATCTGCTTCATATATTCAGACTGGACAATTTTCAAATGAGAACAGATGTGTCAGCTAGTAAAAAATTAATCAGCTGAGAAGCATGTCGTTGCCTAGCTAATTTTATAGTTCCAGAAGCCAGAAACTATATTGCTTCTGGTCATCACCCTGTTTCCTCAATTTAAAGCCAGCTCTCTTATAAAATAAGTGGTGTTTGATTAACCACCCAGAGGTCTTTGTTTTGTTTTCACATAAAAACATATTTAAACATAATTGTCTAGATGAGGTTATTGCATTGAATTGTTGATCTTTAAATAAAATTAGGATAAAGTTCTTCAGATTCATTAAAACCCTATACAATGACAAAATCAGTGTCAAATGTAAAAGATTTCCACTTTTAATTTCTTAGCTCAGTTCATGCCTAGTGATCAACTGTGGAAAATACCCTTGAATACACACATATGTGTGTTCATTTCTCATGAGTCAAATAAAAGGGAAAATCAATAAGCAAAGTTGATTACCCCTCCCCTTTTTTACTTGCCGTATGTTGGACAATTTAGCTATAATACAGCAGTAGACCCCAAATCTGCTTGAGGGCACATAGTATACAGAAACTGCTTAAAATGGAGCAAGTGATCCTTTCAACATTGCATTTTTCAATAACCATTCCTGATAACCTTAGGTCAGAAAATTATTGCTGTGTAACTCAGAAGAAGTTTAAAATAATCTGCTTTACAATCGGCATACAGTCTGGGAACCTGTGGGGAATACCACCATGTTTCCCATCAAAATAGTGAAGCAAGATAAGACAAAGGGAATGAGTTGAAGCCCGTGAAAGGAACTGCAATAGTCCATCTCACTTAGTAGATGTACAATAAATAGTTCTAAGTTGTAAATGTTATCAAGTGTAAAGTATTCTATGTTTGACACTTAAGGTACAAACAGCAGTGGAACCCAAACCTACTAAAGGGCATGTACTAAACATAAGCTGTTTAAAATGAAACAAATATTCTTTTGAAAAATGAAGTAGCAGCCTGGAGATACTGCTTCCTGGAAGGCAGTACCTTTCCTAAGATGCCAAGCCCACTTAAAGGCCACCCCCCCGGAAGGGAGGTGAGGTACAGTGATTGACAGTCCCAAATGGGAGTGGGGTCACTGTGAACATACCGATGATATATGTCCATTTATGAGAGGCAGGAGGCTTCCCCTTTGAAATGAAAGATGTTCAGTGCCCTAATCTCTGGAACATGTGGATGTGTTATGTGACATGGCAAAAGAGACTTAGCAGATGTAATTAAGTTAAAGCCCCTTAAATTAGGGAGATTATCCTGGATTATCAAGGTGGGTCATATCTAATCACCATTCTCTGGGACAGAAAAGATGCAGCAGAAGGATTCAAAGCATGGAAAAGACTCAACGTGCCTTTGTGGATTGAAGATGGAGCAGCTATGGAACCAGGAATTCAGGCAGTCTGCAAGGAAACGGGGACTTCAGCCCAACAACCACAAGAAATTGAATTCTGCCAGAACCTGAATGAACGGGAAGCGAGTTCTCCCCCAGAGCTGCTTCGTTAGAGCCCAGGAAAGTTGGGTCTTTGATTTTGGCCTTGTGGGACCTGGAATATCTATTTAGAACTGTGAGATAATAATTGTATGTTGTTTTGAGCTGCTATGTTTGTGGTAATTTATAACAGCAGCAATAGGAAAGAGATATACAACTTTAGTAGGCAAAAAGCATCCATAGAAGACAAACACTGTGTTTCTCTTAAAGGACTGGCTTTCTTTGGGAATTATACTTTAAAAGCTGGATAGAAAGTTATTTACTTCCCGACTACCAGTGTGTAAGTTTAGAAAGAGAAGGAATGAATATGAAATATTAATGTGGTCAAATTAATATTGTGGTCAAATTAATAAAAAGCGTTTTTTCAGTATATGAACACAATTTTTGCACAAAAGTTGTTGGTAGGGTACAGTCTCACTGTGAATTTATTTGGCAAGATTTTTTCCCTACCACATAGAGATAAGAATATTACCTACAGGTTTTGATATTTCTTTGTTTCAGACATCAAATTCCCATTCATTTTCTCTATAAGGAAATTTTAAGAAGTGGGATGAGATGTGAAGGTATTAAGTAAATCGAGGATTTGGATGGCTATTTTTGACTGGCTCAAGGTATAATGATGTCCAACGAGGAAAAAGTGGGAAGATTGGCAGTCTGGCTATACTCCATGAGCCTTTTGGGGCTAGAGCAGGGTATATATAGATTTTCACAGATACACTTTGAAAATTATTTGTAAACTATTTGTATGTTTTGTAATGAGTTATATCAAAGTTGCAAAGACACTCTCCGATCTTTTCTACTAAATGCTTTTACATTTAGATGTACAATCCATCTGGAATAGATTTGTGTGCATAGAGAAGTAGGAGTTAAGATTCTTTCATTTCTACATGTAAAGCCAATAAAACCTCTCCATTTATTTAAAGGAATCATCTCCATTTATTTATTAAAAATAGTATTAACTTTGTTATAAAGCACTTGAATAGGTATATATGGGTCTCTTTCTGGGCTGTCTTCTGTTCCTTTGATCTACTTGTTTAACTTTGTGAAAAAAGACAAGTTTCATTACTGTAGCTTTATACTAAATTTTAATATCTGGTAGCATAAACCCACCTACCTTTTTAAACCTTTTTGTATAGTGTCACGGCTATTCTTAGGCCTTTGAATTTCCTACAAGGATTTTGATGGAGATTGCTTTGACCCTGTAGTTAAATTGGTAATTAAGAATAAGACTTATACTCCATGAACAAATTGTATCACTCCATTTATTTGAGTTATCTTAATTTTCTCTTAAAAATGTTATGTAGGTTTCTACACAGGGATTTTGCATATGAATGATTTCATTTTTAGTTTTTTAATGTTTTAAAATTATTTACGTTATTGTAAATGAGATCATTTCTAAATGATATTTTCTAATTGTTACTTGTTTATTCATAGAAAAATGACAGATATTTGTATATTGACTTTTAGGAACAACTTTGCTAAAGTATCTTACTTATTTTAATATTTTATAGATTATTTTAGATTTACTCAATATACAATCATATCATATATAAGTAAGGATGATTAATTTCTTCTTTTCCAAAGTTTACATCTTTTAATTCTTTTTCTTTCTTTATTGCACTGGCTAGGACTTCTTGTTTAAAGTTGAATAGATGTGGTGATAGTAGGCATCCTTTTTGCACTCCCAATCTCATGATTTCTTGGAAATGTTTATTTTATCGACTTAAAGTTTTTCATACATTTTTGTAATAATTCATCGTTATTAAATTTTTAAAAAGATATCTTTTATTTCTAATTTATTAAGAATTTTTATTATGAATATGCATTAAATTTTATCAAATAATTTTCTGCATCAACTTAAATCATCATATGATATTTGTCCTTTTTTTTTTTTTTTTTACAACTGTTAACTTACCCTGATTACTACTAAATTTCACTTATGACTTGGCAATCCTCCTGGTAATCAATGTTGTCTTGCTGTTGGGAATGCACACCCATTAATTTTGTTTCATCTTGTATTATTTTATTCAACGTGTATTTATTAAATGCATACTAATGGAAAGGTCCTCTGTTAAGTTAATGGTTTCTTCCCATATGGGACTTTCCACTAAGAAAGGATATAAGTGCAAATCACAGAATTGTACAAGCTAAGGTAAATTTGCAATTGTGACAGTTCTATAATGAGGAGCACATGGAGCTATCTGAGCTTATTATTGGGGAGGTTCAAACTACTAGGGATGTTAAGGAAGGCTTTCCAGAGAAAGGGGCCCTGGAATTGAGATGTAAAAGGTGAGTAGGTATTGACTAAGTCAAGAGAGGAGGGATGCACATTGAAGACAGAGCATAACTATGAAATGATCCTGTTGTGAGAGACAATATGTCAAGAAGTTGAGGGTGTAAAAGAAATCGGTGTGGTTGAGTCAGAGAGAGCAAAGATGCATGGTTTCAGCTAAAGCTGGTGAGAAAGTAGAGGCTGGACCAATGTAGACACTCATAGGTAAAGTTAAGACTTTTTATTTTCCAAAATGCAACACAAAGCCATGGAAAACTTTGAAGAGGGATGTATCATGGTCACATTTGTGTTTTACAAAATAACTCTGGTTGTAATGTGCTGTACAGATTGAGGGGGTTACACTGGTTGTGTTTAGAGAGTGAAGAAGCTATTTCTATAATGAAGCTGTGGAAGATGGAGACCAGCTGGTGGTGCTGGATAAATGGACGGATGCTAGAGGCACTTCAGAACTTAAAGCAATAGGACTTGGTGAAGGGGAATGTACATTGATGTGAGCTTCTGGCTTCCACAAAAAAGTGTTTTTTTGATGTCTTTCACTGCCATAAGTAATCCTGGAAGAAGTACAGAATTAAAGTGAAGGGTGTTGATAAATTTGGTTTGGGACATGTTGAATGTGACATGCCTATCAGACTTCAAACAGGCCATGCTAAATGTCTGGTTCATTATATGTGTCTGATGGGAAGTAAAGAGATTTGGACTTGGAATATAAATAAACGAGTCGGTTGTGTAGAAGTGGTAATTGAAGTCATAGATGCAGATGAAACAGTCTAAGGAAAGCATTCATAATGAGATAAACAGACAGTATAAGATCTATACTTGGGGAGCTTTAATATCTGCTAGTTGAACTGAGTCTGCAAAAGAGATAAAGATACAACCAGAGAAATGAGAAGAAAATCAGAAGGATGCTGTAGTGGATTGAATAGTGTCATCCCCCCCCACCCACCCACCCAATTCTTGTTCACTTGGAACCTCTGAATGTGAATTTATTTGAAAATAGTGCACTTACAGATGTAATTAAACTAGATTGGAGTGGGCCTTAAGTTCAACGACTGATGTCTGCATAGGAGGAGGAGAGGATACACACAAGGAAGAAGGCCATGAGAAGAAGGAGCCAGAGATTGGAGTTATGCTGCTGTAGCTAAGGGACCTTGGAGTCACCAGAATTAGAAGAGGCAGGGAGGGATCTTCTTTAGAGCTTTCAGAGAGAACCTGATCCTGCTTACACCTTGACTTCAGACTTCTAGACTCTGTATCTGAGAAAATAAATTTCTGTTGTTCTAAAGCACCCAGTTTGTGGTACTTTTCACCACAGCTCTAGGAAACTAATAAAAATGTTACTCAGAAGACCAAGAGAGGGTATTTTAAGTTGCAGTTATCATAAGAGCTAACATTTTTGAGGGTTTGCTGTGTGCTAGTTCCTTCTCTAAGAATTTTATTTTCATTAACTCTTTAATAAATTCTCACTAATCCTCCACAGCCAGTAATCTGACTACAGAGTCTTCAAATTTAACTATTATACTGATTTATTGCATGTCATTCTTAGTGACAGGTAGTCATTGGTGATCTTTGCTAGACCATTTTTAGTGGAGGTGATGGATTTAAGAGCCTGATTAGATAGGTTAAGAAATAAAGAGGAGTTGAAAAAATGGAGACAAGAAGTATAGAAAATTCTTTTGTAAAGACTGACTGAAAGGGCTGAGAGAGCTGTCATAGCTGGAGGGATGTGAGGAGGGATTTATTTGCCTGTTTTAAAACATGGGTTGGCGAGAGCCTTTAAAGTCAGAGGAGCACGGACCAAGGTGCTGAATTAGGGTGCCTGCTGGCTTCTCCTGCAAGATCAGCCCAGAGGAGTTAAAGCTGGAAAGCAGAAAAACATCAGAAATCTCTGGGGTGGTGTGTGTAAGACAGAGTGAGAGAGGGATAGAGGGGGAGAGGGAGGTTTTTTTCTTTAAGGAGTGATGGCTTTGTTTTAGGGTAGGGGTCAATCCAGCCGTTCCGTGGTTGTAGAAAATAGAGAATTGCTGATAGCCTACGCTTCTGCCCTGATACTGCCCTTGGGCAAATAATGCTGGCCTTCACATTTGCTGTGAAGGAGTTCACTGGTCCCGGTGTCCTCAAGAGTAAGATCGGCATAGGGCAGAAGCCTTCATTCTCTCATCAGAAAATGAGAAAACTCTGTAGGGACTAACTGCCTTTGGGCAGTTGCTTCCTGGCCTTTTCCCTCCATACCCCCAGGGATGTGTGGTCCTGGACCAGGTAAGCATCATCTTGGAGGCTGGGAGAAATGCAGAATCTCAGTCCCCAGGAGACTGCATGTTATCATGGTGTCTGAGGGAACTGTTTGCGTATTAAGAAGCTGTGGTCTGAGGAATAGTCCTCTTATTTCTTCTTTTTCCTCAGGGACAAAGGGTGACAATTGGATCTAATAGTTGTTTTTAGGGATGGGGAGTAATTGCCTGTAGCTTTCTGGTAGGTAGAGCTCACTTGGACAAAAGCTACATCTAGGCACATAAAGAAACCGTCGGGCTCCTCTACTCCCTGCCCATTGAACAGGGTCTAACCTTCTTTCATGCAAAATGTTTGAGAGAGCAGCTTGGTTCTGTTTATGTTTTCTTGTGTTAAATTCCCTTGCCTCTTTGAGTATGTTTATTAAGATAAATTTTCATTGTTGGTCCATTTGCAGGAGAGACTCAGATTCTGAAAATCTGAATAAATTATTCTGTCATCCACAGATATATTCCTTTTCCTGGGGTAAAATGAACTCACAGGTCAAAATAACAAGATATTAGAAGACCATAATTATTTTTTTAAAAATACTGGATTGTAGATTCTAGCAGAAGCAGAGATATTAGAACAGATGAACCATGTGGTTAAAATAGAATTAAAGCAGCATAAAACACATTTCTGCATCCAATGCTGAAAGAATACTCATGTTAATTTCAAGCACTCATGGAATGTTCATAAAACTGATTAGGTTTCAATATATTGACATAAAGCCTCAATATATTTGAAAAAATATAGAGATCATATAGTCCACTATCTCTGATCACAAAATAATTAATTTAGAATTAAATAACAAAAATTTAACTTTAAAAACCTTGACTATTTGGACATACAAAGAAAATATCTTACTCATGCCTGATTTTAAGAAGAAATCATAAGGAAAATTAATATATATAGTTAGAATTGAATGACAATGAGGCTATATATACCCAAATTGGGGAATATTGTAAAATGGTATGAAGATAGAAAATTATATTTCTTAATGCTTATAAAAAGTCATTCTCAAAATTAATAAATTGTGTCCATATTTACTTTTACATAAAAAAAAAACAAAATACACAATAAATTATTTTAAATGTAAGAGAGTTTAGCACATTGGCTGGATATAAAATTAATGTAGCAAAAAAGATAGTGCGTTTCTATATATCTGTAGCAAACTAGAAAATATAATTAGAGTACATCATTTATGAGACTAGCTGATTATATGAAGTACATGAAAATAAATCTAACAAAATATGCTTAAGGCCTTTTCTAGGGATATTATAAAAACTTTATTGAGAGATACAGAAGATTAAATAAATGGAAAGGTAAACCATGTTCAGATATAGGAAGACTTACTATAAAGCTGTCATTGCTCTTCAGGTTGATCTCTAGATTCAATGCAATTTCAAACAGGCTTCATCAGAGAATGGAAAAAGATAATTCCAAGATGCCCAGGAATAGAAAGAAATCCAGAGTATTTCTGAAGAAGTGGAGCAGATACCGTGTCTTTTTATGAAATGGCGATAAATATGACAGTGTGGTTTTGACACACAATAGGCAAATTGTTCAATAGAATTGGCCCTGTAAACTGATTGATACATATATGCACGGATAATATATATTAGCCTGAGGTAGTATGTTAGATGAATGAGAAATGAATGAAGGGACTCTGCAATAAATTGAATTGGAAAAAAATAATTTATTTGTAAAAATGTTGAAATTGGATTCCTATCTTACACCATTTAGAACAGTCACTTCCAGATGGACTTAAGTTTAAAGGCAAAAAACCCAAAACACTCAAACACTGAAAGAATTGCGGATGCATATATTTAGACTTTGGGATAGAAATGATTTCATAAACAAGGCATAAAGAGAATTTCCTATAAAGATTATTAAACTTAAAGTATTAAAATTAATCACTTTCATTCATCAGACCAATTGAAATAAAATTTAAAACTCAGCTACAAACTAGAAAAATATATTCAAAATTCACACACCTAGATTACAAACAACCAAGAAAAAATTGGCAAGGGATATATGTACAGGCATTTCACCAAAAATGCATGTTCAATAAATATATGGGGTGAAGTTCAAGCTCTTTGGTCAGCAGTGAAATGTAATTCAAGATCACAGTGAGTTACCATTTTATTGGCAAAAATGAGAAACTCTGCCCATTCCAAGCATTGAAGAAGATGTGGAGCTACAGGATTCTACTCTACATTGCTAGTGGGAAATTAAATACATATAATCTTTATGAAAACATTTTGACATTGTCTCCTAAATTCAAGCATTCACATATGGTGTGATAGCTATTCACTGCTCAGTATATATCTAAGGGAAACTGTTGCTTATGATAATGGGACAAATATATGTGGTAGTTCATAGAAACACTGTTTCCATGAGAGCAATTACCACAAACAACTCAATTCTAAACTGGTGAATGCAAGAAAAAACTGTAGCATATATCCACCATGGAATATTATATGAGAAATCAATATGAACAAACTACAATGAAACAAAATAATATGTTGAATCTCAGTACCATAATTGTAAGTGGAGTCTTAAAGGTATAGAGAATGATATCATTTTAATAAAGATAAAAATTATAAAATATACTTTTAGCATTACATATATATGAATATACTATATAATTAGGAAAGCAATGAAATGAACATAAAATTCAGGGTAATGGTTCATCAGATTGAGAATATATATTTAGTTGTTGGTCAAGATGCGGGCATTTGTTTTGGTTAGTGGGTTTCCACGTGTATATTTTGTTATTTAAAATAACCAAGTAAATAGATAAGTAAATAAAATAGGCCCATGAAGGGACTAATGGTAAGATCATATCATAAACCAAGATTATAATTAATCTAATTCTACACTTCTGAGGTTGAATAAAATCAACAACCCCCGGTCAGAAGGAATGTACTGAGAATGCCAGTTTGTGCAGAAAAGTGAAGGGATTAACTACAGGGTAAGATTCTTGAGAGGGTTGGACCCAGCGTGTAGGTGGAAGGATTAGCCTTCTGTGCTTCACGAAGGGAAGGAATGCAAAAGGTTCTAGACTTAAGTTTTCTGGTTTGGTATCTG
>JAQZBX010007037.1:39638-51676 GCA_029593785.1 Cabassous unicinctus
CAAAAAAAAAAAAAGGAAATAATATTTACAACTAAGAAATACACATATATAAATTTCATTTTGGTTAATTTTAAGACTTTTAGGTGTTAATTATTTCAATTAGTTAATTGCATATATTTCAACTAAGATTTTTGAATATGAACTAGCACACAGACTATTTGAGCATAAATTAAATGAGTAAAAAAAGATATTGAAATGTCTGTCTAATACTTGAAAAGTGAGTGGAAGAGCTTCAGGAAATATAAGTTTTACTTTACATTTAGGCCAGGGTTGAAAAACCATGACTTCATGTCCAAATCTGATCTGCCACTTCTGTTTATATGGTCCATTATTTAAGAGAAGTTTTTACATTTTTAAATGGTTGCAAAAAATCTAAAGAAGAAAAGCTTGCCTATTCTTGATCTGGAGGAATCAGATTTAGATATTGCACATAGAAAATGGTATTTCTAGTACAGCAACTGGTCACTCAACTGCTCCTTTTTTAATCTTCATTTTACAAATAAGAGTTTAGGATATACTTTAACAATTTCTGGTCACTTAAAATTTAGTGTATATTTTAACTTCTACTAGGTTAGTGGGATAGTTGAAGATTCCATCTCCTTTTGTTAATTAATTATCAACACTGGTTGGTATTGTATAGATCTTGTTTTGATCATTAAAATATATAGATAATAGGTCATCAAATGAGCCTATTTTCTTTTCCAAATGGATTAACTTTATATTGGGATTGGAAATTGCTGGCCAGGCTAATCTTTCTTGTCTAGTTAACTGTTTTCTACAATCTTGGTATGAGTACATTGAAGAAAGTAGGGTTAAAAATCTTTATAATTCAAGCCTCATGTACTAAATTCTGGTTTTCAGCCCCTTTCCTTATTTCAAGGGCTATCCTAGCCTAAGGCACCTGGGGGCAGTAGGACTGACACACATACATAAACCTGGAGAGTTTCTTAAAATAAAGCTCACGGATGTCCCTCCCAGGATACTGAATTGACATTTCTATAGATTCAGCTACGTTTTAAACCAGACCGGGTGATTTTGATCAGGTGGATCACATTCCCCAATCTGAAGGACACCGCTCTAAGGCAACAATGAGATCAAATTACTTCAAAGTGAAAAACAAAAGTCCATTTTTGTTTAAAATGATTAAGGAACTTAATCTTATACAGTTGTAGAAGCATTCCATTCCTTCCCTTGTTCCTGTGTACTTCTTCTCTCTTGCCCACTTCTCTTTGCATGTTTCTCTGTGTATCCAGTCATATATTAGCATTCCCCAGGAATCCATCTTTGATTCTTAAATTTTGCCACTAATTTTGGACAACCCATCTTCTTTGTCTTCAGCTAATACTCATAATATATTCACAGTTTTATCTCCTATCCAGACGTCTTCCCTGAATTCTGGACCCTCAACTCCAGTCAGCTGCCGAATGGGGAGCTCGACTTGAATGACTCCAAGGACCTCAAATTCAACGTGTCCAAAATTGTTATTACTGTTGCCCCACCAGTAAAAATTGTACTCCTCCTTCTGAATTCTCTAGTTCAGTTTTAATTTATGCACCACTAGGTACCCATTTGCTCAAACCAGATCCTTGACTGTTACCCTTTCCTCTTCATCTCTACTCGCCCTCTATTCAAACAGAAAATAGAAAATTCCTCTGTTCTTATTCTTAAAAATCTTTTGAATATGTCGCATTGCCTCCACAGCTTCCGTCACACCTTGGTCCAAAGCCTAATAATTTCTCACTGATGTTTCTTGTTTGGATCCTCTGATTCTAAACTCGTTCCTCAGAACCATTCTCCACCCTGCTGTCAGGCCGATCTTTTTGTAACACAATTATGATCGATCACTCCCTTGTTTAAAATTCTTCAGCATCTCTCCATTGCTGCCAGAATGAAAGCAAACTCCTCGGCAGGACATCCATGCCCTGCCTCCTGAGTATCTGTCTGGTCTCATTTCTCACCATTGGCCTTTAGCACTCTAGTTGCTATGAATTCCTATAGGGTGGTGCATTAGTCAGCCAAAGTGGTGCTGATGCAAAATACCAGATAGCTCTTGACTTTTATAAAGAGTATTTATTTGGGATAGCAGGTTACAGTTACCAGACCATAGAGCATAAGTTACTTCCCTCACCAAAGTCTGTTGCCACATGTTGGAGCAAGATGGCTGCCGACATCTGCCAAGGGTTCAGGCTTCCTGGTTTCCTCTCTTCCTGGGGCTTGTTCCTTTCTGGGCTCAGCTACCCTGCTCTCTCCACAAGGCCAGCTGTAGATTGCCAAGCAATTGGCTCTGTCTCTCTCCCCAGGGCTTGATTCTCTCCAGGCTCAGCTGCTCTGCTTCTCTGTGTGCTTACTTCCCAGGGCTCCAGCATTAAAACTTCCTTGTGTCCTCCTTCTCCATGTCTTTACTTCCTGAGGCTCTGCATCAAAACTCTAACTCTTTTCTCTGCTGTGTAGTTTTCTCTGTGAGTCCCCCCCAGCAAGGGAGCAGGGACTCAGCATCCTTCTGACATGGCCCAATCAAAGCCCTAATCATAATTTAATCATGCCTAGGTACAGAGCAGTTTACAAACAATCCAATATCTATGTTTGGAATTCATAAACAATGTCAAACTGCCACAGGGGGTATCCAGAAAGTATACAATCCCAGAACTTGGCACATGCTGTTCCTTTGCTGTGATTACCATTATCCCTCTCTTTGCTTGAAGAAGCTTAGGTCTCGTTTTCCACAGGGAAACCTGCCCTAATTCTACCTGCCTCCCTTCAACTTTCCTGTAACTCTTTTTCTCTCACTAAATCTGCTTTAGATGCCTCTATGGTGGCAGCACTTTTATAACGTTGCACTGTTACGTTTTACTTGTTTATATCTCCCCCAGTGTGAGTTCTTTGGGAGTGGAGGTGAGTTCTTATTATTCCTAATATAGACTTCATAGGACCTAGAATAGTGACTGACATAAAGTAAACAGTTAATGTCTGTTTAATGAAAAATTCCAAACATCATTTAATTCATCAAGAGGTGACCATCCAACTGGGTGCCACGAGAAAGTTCCGTCCACAAGGAGACCCATCATTTAGGCTAAAGATCTGTATTCATGCAGGGCATAACATAAGGACACATTTTATTTCAAGCACCGAAATCTCTGAACTTGAGGTAATTCATTTTCTAAAATACAGATTACTTATAGACATATCACATTAAACTCAGAATACATGCCAAAAGACCAAGGTCATTTTATTCAGATGTCAGTCCTGCCATATGACGGGAGGTTTTTAGCATTGTAGCTTCGTGTCTCAGGGCCTGCAGGCTGAGAGGCTGTGCAAGCTGAAGCCTGAGCAATCCCCCCAAGCATTGGCCTGGCCTGTTGATCCTTCAGGGTATAATGATGCATAGTGGAGTAATTGCTTACAGCAGGAGAGTCTAACAGGCTTCTGAGGTTAGGGAAAGAGAAGGTGTAAGGCTAGCAGAGAAACCAGTAATCTACACAGGGGATCCAGAGCCAGTGATGGGCACAGGTAATTTACATAAGGAGGAGAATTCAAACAAGAGCTGGGCCATGGATAGAAAGAAGGCATTTTAATTAGAACCTAACTCAACTGGATTAAACAAAAAATTAGAGAATATTGGCACAACATAGAGGCCAATAACAGAAAAGGCCAGAAGCAATACCAGTTTCAGGAATGCTTTCAGCGTGGCTCCAGCTCCTCTCTTTCTGATTCGCTCAGCTCTTCTCTAGTCCTTTTGCCATCCTTTCCCCGAGTGTAAGAGCTGTAGCAGTTCCTGTCCTCACAACTCCATATCACACCCACTCACAGACCGAGAGTCAGGTCCAGAAGTCCCAGCGAACGTGTCAAAACTCACTCAGTGGCTAAGTTTAGGCCGTAAGCACCCTGAAACCTATTCTTGTGTCAAGGGGAGTGGGGTGCGCTATTTGGCTTCGCCTGGGTCACAGGCTTCGCATCAGAAGCTGCAGAAAGTATACATTTCCCCTTTGCATTATGACATCCCCTGTGGCAACCTGCGGCTGTCAGGATGAGGCAAGGGGATGGATACGGGAAGGCAACCAATGATTCCCCACATAAAACAGGGCAAGGAGTAAACCTTGTGGCAACTCAAAGTAGATTAACCAGAAGTTTCCAGAGAAAAATATTTGTAACTGGCCTCCAATTTGTTTAGTTCTTAACATTTTTTTTTTTGTAATGTTGCTCCCCAAGGCATTTATACATTCTCTCTTTTTTCTTGTTTACCATACTCATTTTCTAAACAGATTTTTTTTTAATGAATAAAACTATTACTCTACTCGAGTCCAGTCAGCTCAGATTCCATTTACGCTGTTTCAACCAACAAGATCGGACCTTAGTTGACATGTTAAAGTTTAGGAAGAGGAACTCGGAGCATAAACTTTGACCTGTTTTCCAAATAATAGTAATAGTTATCTGCTTTCCAAACTGAATAGTCCTTCTTCAGAGCGATGTTTCCTAATCACTCCATCTAAGAGAAGCCTACTATCTTTATTACAGTTCTGTGTTTATCAGTCAATACCACTTTGTTCCATAGCACACTCCCCTTCCTTCCTCTCTCTCCCTCCCTTCCTTTGTGTCTCCTACTAGAATGTAAGGTTCGCACTTTACCCATGGGCATATTTCCAGCATCGTAGTACCTAGCCCTCAGGAGACAATTATGAATATTTTTCAAGAGGGTCCATTGCATCACTTTCCCATCCTTTATCACTGTGCATCCTGCTTGTCTGTGGCTATGTAGGCATTGGACCAGGACTGGGATAGACAGGCTGTGGCTTTGTAACCGAGAAGAGGTGACACAATGCACCGGCCTGGGACCCATGAACCTTGTCCTCTTTGCATTTTGTTTTAAGCAACTGAATTAACTAGATTTTTTTTTTTTTTTAAGTATCAGCTCTGAGTGATACAAGTAAGTTCCTGGGGTGAGGGGTGGGGAATCTAATGTGAGAAAGGAATGTATAATATGTCTCACTTTTTGTTAACAATATATGAAAAGAAAATCATCTCAGGAATTGGAATTTTGCATCTGAAATATTAGAAACCTGTTTAGTTACTGAGCTAAATGTCAAGAAAAATGCAATTATTTTATACTCCGACAATAGGAAATGCAGCCAAAATCTGACAATCCCACTCTGATTTTTCTATTCTATCTTTATCAGTCATGTCACATCTTATTTTACCATTTTACTGGAACAAATAAATGTGAAATCACTTTCAACATCTTCCTGACCTTGTTCAGCAGATGAGTACTGAGAAAAATGGGACCTTGGCTTTTTAGATGAAATGAGTATATCGTAGCTATTCAGATTATGACAGTTCTTTTTAAGGGAACGTGTCACTATTGAATGAAAATGAGTTTCACGAGTAATGTTCAAATCCAGAAAAGATTAATGTCAATAGAGGTAGCTTGATTTTATCTACTTTTTTATTTTTTGAGATTTTTGGACAGTGAAGTAGAAAAAAAATCATTTTGAAATATCCCTGTCTTATAATGGCAGAAGAAAAACAAATTCCTCAAATGTAAAAATATAAATTTCATAGAAGTTAAATATCTGGGTAGGGAGGAAGATGGGCTAGTGATAAGATACTTTATTTTGCCTGAAAGAAATAAGATTATGATATGAGTTCACTCCACATGATAAAACTAAGAAAGAGAATAACAGGATGGAGTTTCCCTAATAATCCTAACATGAGCCACATAAATGAGTTAGGTCCTAAATATATCATTGAATTTCCTAATGAAGAAGTGTCATAACCTACATCCCTTTTACTCTTACTCCGTCTTGTATGCTAAGAATTTAGTCCTGATAATACGATAATTCTTTACATTAATCAGCAATGGAATAATCATAACAAATTGCATTTGTATAATGGATTACAGTTTTTATCTTATTTAGTCCTCTCAGCCATTGGCAGCACAGATATTATTATCCTTTTGTTTTATTCCAAGACGTTGAGAGTCAGAGTCGGTACAAAATGAGCACCAAAATAAATGGTAATCAGTGGCAGAGCTAAGAAGTCTGACCCTGGAATCTAGTGTTTTCCCACTACCTACAGTGCTGGTTTCCATTCTGGATGAAGTCCTACATATCAGAGCCTGCTTGTCTAAAACAGCGTGCCCCGATCCCCCAGTGTCACACGACGCTTGTCACGTGGGCTCCTCTACGATCGCTTTCTGTTTTTATTTCAACTTGCTTATCCTACCTTCTGTTTTTATTTGCCTCATATTCCTGGACACTATTTCTGGCCATCTGATAGGACTTCCTCCCACGGCCAGAGCTGAGCCGCGGTCGCCAGCAGCTGTGCACCCTGTTGCCTTCCATTCTTCACTCTGCCACTAAAGCAGTCCTTACAAGCACTGTCCTCCAGAGAGCAGTAAATTGTATCATCACACGCTCAAGGAAGAGGCTTTGTGCCGCTGTGACCATGGTTGCCAGATAAAATACAGGATACCTGGGTAAATTTGAATTTCAGATGAACAACAACTTTTTGTATAAGTATGTCTAAAACATTGCATGATATACTTCTACTGAAAAGTATTCATTATTTATCTGAAATTCAAATTTAACTGACTGTCCTGGAATTTTATTTTGTGAGATCTAGCAACCCTTACTATAATAGAAGAATGACTCTTTTCCAAGTAAACTCAGATCTCAATTAATAGTTTTAGTACAGGAGGATTGTGCAAATAGAATTGGATCATGTGCAAAATCCATAGATATATGTTCAAAAGTAGCATTTTAATGTCAAAAAGATATTTGCCTCCAATCCAACAACTAAGTTTTTCAAAATTCACCAAGATAACACGTTGAGACAGAATGCTGCATGGCAGATGGGCCATTAGCCTGCTTTCCATTATTAAATTGGGAAGTGAGCACACAGTATGGTTGGAAATGTCTGCAATAAATTAAAATTATGTTTCTGTGCCTCAGTAGATTTCAGATTCTAAAATTCATGCTTCGTGGCAGCTTTCCCCTGAACATATTAATTTCATAAATTACTGACTATGCTCAATATCAGCATGTAACTTTAATAAATAAAATATAAACAGTATTGGTTGAGTTTCAGGCTTTACATATACCAGTTCAAAATATCATGTGGTTCCTTGCATGAGCATGACTGGGTGGCAGATATTGTGGTGGATACAAGACTGGGCTTGGTTACTGTGGTGTTTAAAGTTTAGAAGTGACCCATTATCAACAAGTACAAAGTCAAGGCAAAGTTGGTGTCAACAGAATACCTGAATAGAACACCTTTGCCTATTTTCTCTCCTCCTTTTCAATTTTGCTTATGGGAGCTCTCCATTTCAGACTTCCATATTTATAGTTTTCACTCTTAGGCTTAAAAAAGCTTCTTCACTTTCATTTCATGTTCCCAGCTTCTCAGTCCTATTCGGCACGTCTCTACTGTGCTTGGAGAAATGTCTTTTCTCCTTTGTGCAGTTTCCAATGTGGCTTTCATCTATGTAGTTATGATATTATCCTCTTCCTTTTATCAATCGTTAGAGATTCTCATGAAATCGATGCACTTACTCAGCATATCCATTGTAATTATACTTAGTAGGTATTTTTAACCATCAAAATTCCAAAAAACTGTACTTGTATATATAAATAAGAAAGTGATTTTATGATTATCGCTCAAAAAGACCACTAACTAGTATTTCCTTCAGGGAATTTGTAGGTGAGAATTAACAAGTTTCAAAAAGTTGGGTTATGGTAATTTTACCTATTTTAATATTTATGTTGTTTCCCTAACAGAATATTTAACAGACAGGAAAAGAACTATCTTTTACTTGGCAGTTATAACGTTGCTCGTCATCAAATCTGCATTGGAAAGCATCTTAACAGAAATTTGAGAGCACAAACAGCAAAAACCAGGAAAGTCTACTACTAATTATTAATTCTATTTGGAATAAGTCATTATTCCTACCAAAATCATTCAGGAGTTCAGTAGATAATAGGCACTGGAAACCTTTAATGTCTTTATCTTCGGGGGAATTCGTTTTGCTATGTGACTGCAGAGATACAGTACATTAGAAATATTAAGTTACATTTTGCGGGTTATTATTTTACACATTTAAAGCTAAAACCAAAGTAGACAATGGTAGCACCTGCCAGATTAATGAACCAAAATGCCAAGAGAATTTGTTTGTTTTTCTCATTTGTTGGTAGAACAGTCTATAAGCTAGTTTGTATTTGATGAAATTACACATTCAATCATCTTAAAAGCTGTTCCAAATTGCACGTAACCAACGCAGTA
Source organism: Cabassous unicinctus (assembly GCA_029593785.1). Taxonomy (NCBI): domain Eukaryota; kingdom Metazoa; phylum Chordata; class Mammalia; order Cingulata; family Chlamyphoridae; genus Cabassous; species Cabassous unicinctus. Next base: position 47,910 of record JAQZBX010007037.1, read on the forward strand.
TAGTTCTGGATATAATACAGGGACACAAGTAATATGAGGCATCTTACATGACAAACTGTGTGTGTACAAAATGAGCTAATGTCCACTAATATAGTGTATAGATGGGTGTGATTTGCAGTATATTTTTACATAAGTTTCTCCATAATTGGATTCATGTAACGTTCTTGGGCTGATATAATCTCCTCTCCCAGAATTCTCTGATATAGTAAAATACAGGTCCATTATTCTTAAAACAAATGCATACAAATTATGTGAAATAACAGGTGAAGAATATGTTTAAAAATTCACTGACTGAGAATCCCTGAGCAAGATGAGCCATCCACGCCTGTGGAGCTAGTTGCTGTATGTTGTGTCATGAGAACACAGGCTCAGGCACAACAGAAACTTTCAATGAATGACCAGTTTATAACTTACACAGCACAAAGACTCCAAAAGAGCAGGGGAAGAGATCCCAATGTGGCCAGTCCTGGGGGCAGCCAACTGCTCGGCTCAGTGAATGGCAGCTCCACACGCCCTATTTCACACCTCCAGAGATGAGAGACAAATCTGTGGGGCCCCAGTACAGGGTATTTAAACAACCCAGGAGGGGTCCCTGCCATTAAGAGTTCCCATCCGATAAAGTAGTTGGGGCTGTTTGTTCCCAGTTTTGGGTTTAAGATATGGTTGGGGGACTCCATTAGACCTAAGTTACCCCAGGGCTGTGGAATGGAAACCTATTGACACATCTGCACACAATAGGAAAGGAGGCGGGCTGTAGGTGAGGGCTGGGAGATGGCCCCTAGGTGTATCCCTGACTTCCCCAGAAACACGCACTCACTTTACCTATTGCCTCTGATGCCAGGTCCTTTCTCATGCTGCTTAGGAAAATTGAGGACATAGGTTCTTAATGTAGAGCCCACATCTCATCAATTTTCCCAGAATTTCATTGAATCCATTTTTATCCCAACAGTGTAAAATAGTTATCTTCTCCTAGGCATATAATTTCCTACATTTTTAAAGCTTGTATAGGCTCTGATATTTGGCAGGAAGTAGCCTCTAGGACACTCTCAATTTGCTTCTCTTTTCCCCCATTACTTCCTTCTCCCTCCTTCTGTTTCTCTCTCTTTCTCCCTCTTTACTCTCAGCTATTTTCTCACTGCCTCTTTTTTTCTCATTGGGTTATCTCCTATAGAAGACAAAAATTTTTCCCTGAAGTGAAGATATTCCAGACTTTGTTGCCCACACCAAAGACACCTTTCTCAATTCTTCTGGTGCTCTGTTCACTTTCTCTCCCTCTCTCTCTCTTTCTCTTTCTCTCTCTCTCTCTGTCTCTCTGTATCCACATACCCACAACCACACATACATACCACAGAAACACTTTCTATTTTCAATTAGTTGGATTTATTAAGAAGTCCAGTCCAGACCAGATAGAGATTTTGTGGACCCCGAAACAATTTCAGGGTCCTCTGTGAAAAAAGAATTAAACAATTATAATGCAGAACTAAATAGAGAAGAAGTGAATATTTATTTAAAAGGAAACGCAATAATAAATTGCAGATTATGAAAATCTGCCAAATTCTACAGACATCATAAAATCCAGAAAAATAAAATAATAATTAGAGTAAATGCCTGACTCATCTCTATACTACTTTTATCTACAATTTTGGAGTATATATGCTTTATTGGTCTCTTCCTGTGTCATGACTGAGTAATACCATTTTCTGTACATAGAATAGAAAGATAAATTATTTTTAAAAAAATGGGGTTTATTGATTAATTTTTCATTAATGACAGTTTAGAAAAGTTTTTTTATTTAGTTTGTAACTCAATATTGGTATTGTCATGTTAATTTTTAGGATTGTTGTCAAATTTAGGAAAACATCTATCAAGTTGCTTTCATATTTATACAGTAAGAGGTTTCAGGACATTTCAAAATTTTTTGTGCAATGAATAGTCTTAAATACTGTTTAAATTTTTTTATATTCATTAACTAGTTTGCTTTCAATATTTTCATTGCAGTGATGTATTATGAGTTGTGTGTTATTTTCATCAATATCAACATTTAAAATGAAATCTTTTCCATTGTCTTTGTATAATTCACTCATCTCCATTAATTGCACTTACAGAATAAGCCAAAAGCTTGTTCATTACTTCTGTTCTCATTTATCTCTTCCTGTTAATGAATTATGGCTTTTGGTATGATCTGAAAAAGAAATTTTGTATCAATTTGCTTCTTGATATCAAATCATTTATCTTCATTTCATCACTCATTTTTATTGATTTTATTTCATATTCTATTACTTTTTCATTGAAATTTTGTCTTTGTTCCTTAATAAATAAATTTAGGGATGACAAAAGGACTGAAAAAGCACCTTAACCAGGAGTTCTTAATTTATCACTTCTTTGAAGATTGAAATGTCCCCAAAGTTCTTCCTAAATTGCAGTTTAAATGGTCTATTTCCAATTTCCCACAGCTGGATTTCAGAAATGGCTGTGGCCATTTCAGGGACACCACGTAGGAAAGTATAGCAGGGAAAGCCAGTGTGGAAAGAGACAGTTGTACTAGCCCAGCGCAGCTGAAATAGCTATGTTCACAAACCTCACAAAACACGTGGTCATGAGAATGCATTTCCAGGATCCTTCCCAGGGTCTTAGAAGGGGCTCGTGCAAGATTGGGGGCCAAAGCCTCAGATTCATGAGCTTCGTGGACACTCTGTCTCTGAGCAAGATACATATTTAATAAAAATCTAAATATGGGCAATTATTTCACAGTGAAAAGGAATTCAGAAGTATTATTTACTTTTATCTTTACAAGTTCCTGAGCTGAAAGAGGTCACAAACACCATTCATACTTTGTAGTCTTAACAGGTCTTAGACACACAGACTGTTTGGTAGAGAGACACCCTAAAATTGAAAGAAGATGCCTATTAGCAATTTATCAGCATACAAATAGTTCATATAAAAACACACTAATGAATCTTATTTTGCTCTACCTTACATTAGTTCCAATAAAGGCAGACAGAGGCCTAGATGTGAATGTGTGGATACCGTCCTAGTGTGGTTTTAATAGCTTGAAATATATTAAACATAATATGTGGTCCATTAGTCATCAGTCTGTGACTCCACTCCATGCTCAGTTACCTCCATAATTCACCATCATCTTTCCTGCTGCAATAGTCGTGTCTTAGTGTTCCAGGGACCCTAAAACAAATACCACAGCCTGGGTGGCTTAAACCGCAGGAATTTGTTGTCTCACAGTTTTGGAGGCTCTTAGAAGTTCAGCACCAAGGTGTCGGAGGATCGCTGTTTCTCTGAAGCCTGTTGTGTTCTGGTGGTGGTTTGCCGGCCACCCATCACGCAGTATCTCTGCACCCAGTGCCTGGCCATGGCCGTCTCTCCCCGTCTGTCTCCTTCTCTGACCAAGTTTCCTCTGCCTCTATGGACTCGTCGTATCAGATCAAGACCCACCCTAACCCAGTTTGGCCTCACCTTAACTAATAACATCTTCAGTGATCCTATTTTGAAAACGGATTAGCATCCACAGGGCAGGGGGTTAGAACGTGAGCATGTCTTTGTGGGGACGTGATTCAATCCGTATCAAGCCACAATGATTTCAAAGATGTAAATCGGACAGTAAAGTTTCAAATGTGCTTGATGTTATTTTCATACTAGTAATTATCGTATGACTCGGGGCTTGCTCTTTGGGTGAGTCTTCATCTCCAATTTTATATCTAATATTACAATTGACAAGTCACTATAGCTTCTTTGAGGGAAAAAAAGTAAATCAG
>JAQZBX010007038.1:0-24439 GCA_029593785.1 Cabassous unicinctus
AAAAAAAAAAAAAGTTTTTTAATTAATGAAGGAGCAAAGTAATGAGACAGAATTTAAATATGAGATGCAGCAAGAAAGAAACCAGAGTAAGGAGATGAGAGCAGAGGTTCCAAGTTGGGGAAGGGACAGAGTTTGAGGAGGTCAGAAAGAGGTACAGCCAGGAGGAATTCCCAGAACCAACAGGTGCTTGTCAGGACTACCTGCCTGAACTGAACTGCTCACCTCACACAATATTAGATGTTCTCTCAGGGACTGGACAAAATACCTTCATGCCATTCTCAAATAAGAAGAAAAAAATTAGAGAGAAAGATGAGGAAGAAGAAAGGAAAGAAAAAAAGAAAAAGAAAAATCAAGTCTGTGAAGCCAGTTAGGGAAAAGAATATACAATGGTATTAAGACTATGTGGGGGAACAGATGCGGCTCAGGCTATTGGGCACTCACCTCCCATGTGGGAGGTCCCGGGTTCAGTTCCCGGTGCCTCCTGTAGAAGACAAGCAGACACAGCAAGCAAAACAATGATCAGACAGATGAGGAAACCATGACGGGTGGGGAGGATAAATTTAAAAATTAATTAATTTTTTAAAAAAAGAAGATGGGAGGGAAGTGGATGTGGCTTAAGCAATTGGGCTCCCGCCTACCACATGGGAGGTTCCAGGTTCAGTTCCTGGTGCCTCCTGGAGAAGGAGAGCTGGCGCAATAGGCAGCAGACATGGTGATCTGACACAATAAAGAGACAAAGAGGAAAGACAATGAGCTCCTCAGGGAGCTGAGGTGGTTCAAATGATTGAGCACCTCTCTCCCACATGGGAGGTCCCAGGTTCAGTTCCCAGTGCCTCCTAAAGAGAAGACAAGCAGACAGAGAGAGCAGACAGCGACCTCAAACAATGAGGGGGGAGGAACAAATAAATAAAATAAATCTTTAAAAAAAAAAAAAAAGAATATGGGGAGCAGATGTAGCACAAGTGGTTGAGTGCCTGCTTCCCATGTATGATGTCCTGGGCTTAATACCCAGTACCTCCTAAAAAAAAAAAAAAGTGCTCAAGAATCACACTGCTAAATTTAAAAGTGGGCTTTGCCGTTTTCTAGCTGGGTGGCCTCTCACCTTCAGTTTTCTCTTCTGCAAAATGATGGCTATAATACTGCCTGCATCTCATAAGGTTGGTGAGAGGATTTAAATAAGCCAATATATATAATGCTTTAGCACAGTGCCTGGCATACTCACAGTAAGCGATCAACAAGCGCCAGCTCCTCTTGTACATATAGGCTCAGCTCCAAAAGAATAAATACTCAAAAACGGATAAGATGCGAAAGTTGTGAAATAAAATAGGGAATAAATTCTGTTCTCCAACTCAATTAGATAAATTTGTGGGGTATTTTTTTGGGGGGCCAGGGGAAGAAAAGTGCCATCTTGGGCTCTTTTCAGGTATTTGTTTAGGTTTAACAAGACAAAGAGGGTGTGCATTAAAATAGCTCAATGCTGGAAACTGAAAGAAAATAGAGTTTGAAGGAGCTGCCACATGGCCCATCTTCTATAAACACCTTCTAAATCATATGGTCCAATCTCCCTCCCACACTTCCAGGCCATAGTCCACAGACCCTAAAAAATTCAAAGCTCCGTTATTTGGTATACCATATGGTACAAGTATCAGACAGGATTCTTTGCTGTACACAACAAAAACTGACTCTTGGTGATTTAATTGGGAAAGGAGCATACTGAGTAGCTCAGAAAATTGCTAGGAAGACTGGACAATAAAGCTTGAAAAAATGGAAAGTTTGGCGGCCAGAACCCGAACCAAATGTCACCAGAGAGTCAGCCTGGTGAGGAGACAACTGCCCATGCCCAGAATCCTGTTGCTGACATACCAGTACTGCCAAACCACTAGACGTGGTCATTACTAAGATTCCATCTCTAGCACCCACACGATGACTGTGCTGGAAATAGATAAGGCTACAGAGAAAGCAAGGATATATGGCCTTTTCAGACTTACAATGAGAAATTTCTTAAAAATAAGATTCAGGTGGTGGCCATTCCCACTTAAAAAAAAAGATATATCCATTGTTTAACCATTAAATAAAATTATGTGTCATAAACACAGAAAATGTTAATGCTATAAAAAGTGTAGAATCCAAAATTGTGGTCACATCCTAATTGCCTGTAAGTAAAAGCTGTCAGGATTAACTAAAATAATGTATATAAAGCTCTTAGCTCAGTATCTGGTACGAAGAAAGCCTTCAATAAATGTTTATATAAAAAAATAAAGTGTCACAATAATTTGCTAAAGTCAGGATCTCTCTCATAGGAGTATTTTTTTAATACAAGATAATGAATTACACCTTAAGTCCTTGTGGTCCATAGGACATACATCAACGAAGCCAGAATGCCCTCAATTTCCATGGTGCCTGACTCAAGCAGCAACCAGGGAGCTAACATGCCATCCAAGCGGCTTGAGAAAGGCAATTAAGAAGGCTTAAAGTTCTTCTTGGCTTTGTCTTTGCCTCATCTGTCAAAGCATGTAAAGAATTTTGAAATGGAAGAAATAAAATGTATCAGCCAGTATCTATTTACCTATGGGGCAGAGGATATCTGATACCCTTTGTGTAGGGCTCATGGAGGTAAATAGGAAGGAAAAAGCCCTCTGGCCTTATATCTAGTTATTCAAACCTCCTTACTCTTAATAACTTTTAGATCTTCAGTATTTAATTTTACTATAATTAATTATAGTAATTACTATACTTAATATAGTGATTAATTATTAATGTTCTTAATATATCTAGCCTGAGATAAATTTTTGCCTGCCATTTTTAAGATCCACTTAAGTGTATATTAAAGACATAAGCAAATATTTTTATTACCACTATTGGGGCTAGCACCTTTCTGGGCCTCAGTTTCTTTACCTGTAAGATGAAGAGACAAGATTAGATGATTTCTAACATCTCTTCTATTATTAGATTCTGTGACTCTATAATTAAATACTATCAGTAATATTATAATGTTTGTAATTACACCAAGTTAGAAAGTAGGAGGAAACAGCTCTATGGTTTCCTACAGACAACTTTTTATCTGTCATGTCAATTAAGTTCTGGGAATGACTGGCTTCTAAAGATAGGCCCTCTTTAGGCCTCAATATTTTCTTTCAAGTTCTTGGTGAACCTGGTTTCTCTATTTCTTAATCAAGATGTGTTAAGTTATAAACTATGAGGATTAGCCCTTTTTTTCTTCAAATGTAAATTATGGCTGGATTTGCAGTATATAAAATATCCAAATGAAAACTTGTGAGGGGAATATCATGCATCCAGTGTTTCCAACCATATGGATGCTAGGTTTCATAGGGACAAAACATCTGTACTTTATATTGAATATTTCCACTTTTGTCCACATTTTAGGCATGCCACAGATATAACCTGTGAATATAAAGGGTGTCTTTCCTCTCCCTGCAAGTAATTGCCACTGTCAATCAGTGCCCAATACAAAAGAAGCCTTTTATTTTTAAATTAGTCCTCTTTGACTTTGGAGTTAGATTCATTTTGATTACTGTATTTGTCATTTGTTTATTTTCCCAAGAATGTATAGCCATAGTTGGTATATATTTCTGATGTTGAACAGTCAGGTTCTCAAGCTCTCTAATTCCTTACCAGTGAGCAATTATCCACTAAAATAACACCTTTGTCAAACGACAGTCTGATAAATGTTTGTAGAGAACTTATGCCCAGTCCTGTGGCTGGCCCTGTGGAAAAGTGCTACAGCAAAGTGGGTAAGAGTTTGAGCTCTGGAGACAGTGGACAAGTTACTTAACATCTCAGACCCCTCCCTTTCCTCATCTGTAAAATATCTTAAAATTCTTAGGGTTGGGTAAGGATTAAATGAGTTAATATATGTAAAGTATTTTGGCACCAGGGCTTACCTCAGAGAAATCCTAAATAAACACCAGATTTTCAGGACACTGAAAAACCATATAATTTTAGAGAACAGCTTAAAAGTCAACAAGAAGTTATCTTATTTTATATATTAATAACCTAAAACACAGAAAGGTTAAGTACCCTATCCAAGCTCACACAGTGAATGAAAGAAAACTATACATACATGTCCTGAATTCCAGTACAGAGTTCTTCCTACTACACAGGACTGTCAAGTTATGTTACTGTAAGTCAAGGGCCCTGCCCTCAAGAAGGTTAAGATCTAGTTGGGGTGTTAAGAGTAGCACACATGGAGAGCCTAGTTCACAATCCCAGTCAGTTTGTATCACAAAGTTTGTTATCACAAAGCTTCCTGCTTTAAAATTAGCGTTCTAAGAAGGGCAGTGCAGAAAGAGTGGGAAGTAAGTAGTACAGGAAACTTCTTTCTGAAGCACGGCAGATTTGACTGCAAATGAAGAGAGAATATTCCAGAAACAAGGCAAGGGTGTTTCCCTGACTAAAGATACACTGGTGGTCTCTCTAGGAACATTCAGTATTTGGAAACTTCTACCTATCACACTTGCTATCATTTAAAATAACTAAGTTGACCTAGAAGGAGAATGATTATGTTACTCAAGTAAGTGCATTTTGAAGAAATCTGAGGGACTGGGACAGACTGGGACTGAGTCAAGTCTTCCTTCCCCCTTTCAAATCTTAAAAAGATGGACTAGGCAGCTAGGCCTCCGACCTGGGCTTCTTCCCACGAAGAAGAAATGTTTTCTCTGCCTTCATTCTGGAGTCGCGCGGGATGGAAACCATGAGACCCTCACCAGGATGAGACAAGCATTTAAGTCGCACCTCTCAGCTTCTGCCACTTCCAGTAGCGCCTGGGAAAGCAGGGCAATGCTGGCGAGGGAAGTGGAGGGAGGAAACGCGAGGCCTACGTGTCCCTTGGGACAAAGCAGGGCTCTTCGCAGCCTCAGGTGATGTGCCCCGACTTATTCTCCATGTCCCCCCACCCGACCTCAGGCTTTGGGCTGCGAAATCAAGTCCCAGGCTGGCCCTGACGCCGCGACGCGACGCTTGCGCAAACAGTAAGGGCCCGGATGCGGCTCCCTACTCTCCGGCTCCGGCCTCAGGCGGCCCCAGGCCAGCCCCGGGCTGACGCCCGTACACCCGAAGAGGGCCCGGATGTTGCTCTTTTTGTGCTCTGCGTGGGTCTCGGGAGGGATGAGAAGGGGAGCGGCGGTGTTTGGTGAAGAATTCGGAGAAAGAAGGCAGGGACGCCAAGAAAAAACAGCCGTCTTAACTTGGCGTCGATGCTCCTTTCCATCCCCACGCGGCTGCGGAGGGCTATGTGGCTTCCCTTTCAGCCAGTGGCACCGGCACTGCCGCCATGAGGCGGGCATTGATCTCCCGGCCCGAAACAGCGCTGTTAGGGCCGGAGTTCCTGAGGCCCCCGCTGCAGGAGCAACCTGATCGCCCAAGCCGAGCTCCTCCCGTGGCTTGGTGCAGCTGCCCCTTGGGCGTCCTGAAGGAAAGACCCCATTTCTTCCTCAGAATGGAAAATTCCCGTCCATACTTTCCCAGGCCGAATTTGCTGGTATTTCAGGGAAGAAAAGTCCCCACCACTTTAAATCACTACTTTCTGAATTCCCGTTATGGTATTGTAGTGATTGTTCTTTTAAAATGAAACAGGTTATATTTGTAAAATGTCCTGCGCGGATGAAAACTATCCCAATTTTAAAGGGGGGGGGGGATTTAGTAGTTTTCTCTTTTCTATTGCAAGTAATTGAGTATTTTTTCCCTAATAAACCAATTAACCACCCAAGCCTAAGATGAAAGTGCAAAACAATCTGATTTCTATAGATTAGCTTTGACTAGACATTTTACACATTTTTAATCAAAATTAAATTTAATGAGCTGTTTTAAAAATGTAAACATATGTTTTAGTTGTGTCTGCAAAATGTTGAAAAAGAAGTTTTGGTCTTTCCATTTATTTCCGATAGATTCAAAATACAGTCTTTACAGAATATTTTGTAATTGGGATTTGGAGTTGGAAAAAAAAAAGGGAAAAACGTTTACAGGCTAGCGCTTACGAAAAGGAGTTTCTTAACTGATACTTGGCAATTCAAGGTCAGCTAAATTTGATGGCAGCTCAGCTCTCCAAACACTGACAGCCATAGATGTCCATCTGGGTAGCAGGTTCCGCTGATATCAGTGAGACCTACCATTGTGAGAAGAATGTGGAAAGTTGTGTTGCAAGGAAACTTTGTATTAATATTTTAGGCTTGGGGTGTGTGTGTGTCTTAGGTACATGAATGAGTCATGGAGAAAATTAAGAAATATGGATCAGAATAATTAAGGAGAGGAAAAAAGTTTCAGGGTTAGAACCCCTCCTGGAATGTTCCTTGCATATCTAAGCCTTTCCTAGCTGACACCTTTTGACAACTTAATGAAGGTCCAACTTGGATGCAGGCAGTTTGTCTTTCACTTATTCTAACCTAGTCTAGTTTAAAAGAAATTTCTGCATATTGACTTTTACCTGTTTTCTCTATTTCTATTCCTGTATCTTAGAACATATGTCTTTAAAGAAAAGTAGCCTCACATTCATTATTCAAACAAGATGGCAAAACATTGAAGTAGGAGGTTATTTCAGGGATCCAGTAATCCAAAATCTCAAAATCAAGGACTGGACCTGGTGGGTGGCCAGAAAAACCAAAAGTGGAAAAAAATAAACAATATCCAGCCTGCAACAAATCACAAAGAGCAAGTGGGGTACAAAAATCAAATCAGGATCTGAGCCCTTGACTCAGGTTCTAAGCCATCTGGTTTTTATATAGGAAGAGTACTAATCCTGACTATGTGCTCTCAATCAAATTTATTCATCTCAGAATGGCTTGCCTTCCTCATCCATTAAATGAGAGAGGTTGGGTAGATGGGCCTCTACTAATTCTGGTCATTTAGGTACAGGGAGTCTTAAGGCGGACTTTTGTGTGCTCTCAGATATGCAGGCACAAAGTAGACTTATCTACAGGAGAGTCAGGAAAGTTAGCCATCCAGTGAGTACCTTATCTGATAGGGACATGCTATCTTGAGTTCTTGTGTGTATTGAAAAAGCTGTAGCATTTCTAAGAGTGAGAGAGAGATTTTACAGTCCCATCCAATATGAAGAAAGATGTTGTTCATGCACCGAATTTGAAATTTTAAAACAGAACGATTGCATGTCTTTCAAAATAGTAAAGACTCAAAAGCCAAGAGCTTCTATTTCAAGAATGATTATTCTTAAGGAAGAAACATAAACAGCGGTGACCGTTTTCCACAGGCGTGCTCAGCCATCAGAAAAGCTTAATAAATCCCTATTTAGTATGCATTTATGCAGTGATTACATGAACTTTGACCTCTGAAGAGCTGTAGCAATTAGCTTCAGTGTCTAGCATCTTTTACTCCCCATTCCCCACTGGCTTCCTTGACTCTTCTTTCTTCATCTTTCAGTAGTTTATGCAGTAGGAGGTTGTAAAATTTTAAAGTTGACTTTCCACCTGAGTTATTTGCCTTTGCACAAGCCAGTTCCCGCTACCTTTCCCTCTCCATCCTGTCTGAACAACCATCTCAGATGGATATTGGGGCTCTGGTTGTCGGTATTACTCAAACGCAAATGGATTTCAATTCAACCTTGCCCTGTACTTTCGCAAAGAAGATAAACTAATGGCCGAAAGAATTTCATTTCATAGCTTGTGGCATCTGAAATAAATCGTATCTCTTCTGTCAGGCTAATTTAATGTTTTTTGTAAATATTCAATGTTATTTATTTTAAGTAAAATGAAACCTAGTGGATTGTCAGAAAGGTGGAGCAGGGGGCAGGAAAAGGGCAGCTGGAAGCTTCCAAAAAAAAAAAATGCCAAGAGGGGAGAGGAAAGTGTTTTAAGTTTCTAGTAAACACTGTTTAGCAAAAGAATAATAGGAAAGTTGCCCCTTTCCCAAAGAGGGATGGAACTATAATTGTTGCCTTTAGCAGAGAGCTCAGATAAACCGCTGGGACTCATTCTAGAGTGACCCATCACTGCATTCATCTCTTCTTGAACTTTCGGTGAACCTGAGATTAAACAGGGGTGAGCGGCTAAGCAGTTTGTTGTTAGCAGCCTTTTCAACAACCCTTTCAGACTGAGTAAATATTGATCGGTTTGAATCTGATTGCCCCAGAGGAAAACACCACAGCATCTGAATAGCCTCCAAAAGTAAACTTCAGTGCCACAGCAAGATCTCAATTCAGCCTAGATTGGGGACACCCCAAATTTCAAGAGTATATTGGATGAAGGCAGGGGTAGCAAGGAAAAAGCATTTTAAAAACTGGAATTTTATCTCCCAATTATCCCAGGTCCCTAATTGAGACTCTTCTCCTTTTCAAACTTATCAATAAAATTTTATTTTCTGTTTTTTCTCTTTATGTTGTTTCAGTTACCATTACTGTCATTTTTCAAGGTGCTCATTGTGCTCCTCGGAGACCAACACAGAAAAAGATAGACCTTGAAATAAGATGTGTTAAGCGCCTTTGATTTAATCGATTGGGACAGCTAAGAAGATACAAATGTTTTCCTTGTTGAAAGGTATATTAATGCTTCCTAAATGCATTGCTTGTTAACTGATTTATTCCATGACCTAAAGAAGGCTTGGTATGTTTAGCCATAATTTACTGTTCTCATTTCTCTCAGCTACTTTAAAACCAGCACCTTGAAGATTGGAATCTCCGGGATTCCAGCCAGTCGGTCCCTGCTTTTAGATATTGAAATCTCAGCAGTGGCATGCAAATGACACTTTAGCACATTGAAGTATTTGGAAATCAGCCATCTGTTTTGCTTTGTGGCCTTACACTAATAAACAAAAGATAGAGTATAAGGCCAGGCGGGGAAATGAAAGAAAGAGTTAGCCGTCTTTGAAGTTCTTCTCTATCCACTTGAATCTTTTAGAGGCAACCTCAGAATCCGCAGCCAAGGGGAGGGCGCCCTGTGCCCTTGATATGGCCGCAGCAACTGCGCCTGCAGAGTCCAGGCTTGCTGCCTTTGACAGGGAAGTGCAGGAAATCTCACTGGTGCTCTAGGACGCCTGCAAACTCCACATTTTTGTAAGGTCCCCACCCCATCCTTTGTAAAACACCCTTTGAGGAGGAAGGAAGTCGTATGTCTGTTTCTGTTTGTGATGCTGTAAATTTTCTGCTCTACTTTTGGAGCTAAATTAAAGCCTCCAAAAATGTGTGAAAGTAAAGGAAAAGTAGTAAGAGGTCTGGAAGGAGAGCCACTTTGAACTCTTTTCATTTGCTTGGCTTCCTCTGAGAGCAGGCAGATGCCAGATTTGAAGCAATCTAGAAATTGAAAGAGACAGGGGGAGTGAGGGGCAAGTTCACCTGGAAGAAACTGTTGAGCCTGGAAAAGAAAATAAAAGCTTTTTTTTTCTGGGTTATTTGTCATGGAATTAGAACTGTGGATCCACTACAGTCATGATGGTTCTGAAATCAAAGTTAAGTCTGAAAAAAATGAGATGTGCAACCCAGAGATGGTGAGGGTGAGCAGCAGGAAGGGATGGATGTTGACAAGAGGAATGGGGGAGGGATACAAAGGTTTACTGAAAACAGACCACACTCGATTTAAAGAGTGGAATACATTGGAACATTGCATGGCAATCCAAAAAGAAGGAAGAGTGGTGGCGTGAGGGACCCATCCTTACCACAGCTTTATACTGGAGCTAATTAAATGAGAATCGCTTAGCTCTTGGTTCACTGATGTGAGGAAAGACTGACTGAAGACAGTTTCGGCTTTTGAAGGGGGGTTCTGTTTATATATATGTCAACATTCAGTTGGAGGTGAAAAGGTTAGCACTTGACCCAGGAAGTATCCATGTTTGTTTCAGAAATAGATCTGCTTCATAAATTTCCTCATCATTCTTTTCTTTATCATTATAAATTTTGATTATAATAAAGAAGCAGTTGTTATTTTAAAGAAAATCAACCTATTAAATAGACATTGGTAAGGTGTCATACCAGAATCTGGTGAAATTACACTCATGGAGATTCAGCTACATGAAAATGGAAAACATTCACTTTTATTCAAGAAAAGGCCCACTTCTTGGAAAATGCACACTTTCTTGCCTTCCCCCAAATGAGACAACTTTGTAGGAATCAAGAAATTGTATCCCAGCCAAATATACTGACACTTAAGCATACCTGAAACTTGAATATATTTTATTACAGACATCTTAAGACCCGTAAACTCTGCTCTGGACCACAACACTCCAGGGTCTCAGAGCTATTCATGATTGTACAGAAAATAGGGAAATCATAGGCTCACAAAGGATAACTGATAGAACTCAGTGTGGTAGTTCAGGGACATCAAAACATTGTGCGACATGCAAAAGACTATTCACGAATCACACAAAATATACATTCATCGCGCCATCCATCACATTAACAATTGAGCTGAAAATACATCATATCCAGCTACAGTAACTGCGGAAGGAAGAAGCTGGTTTAAATGATACCTTTAGGTTCAGAATAATCCAACACAAACTTTAAATGGACAGTGACCAGAAAAGAAAGAAGAAAGGGGTAGGGATGGGGAAAGAATACAGGAAGCCAGGTTTCTGAACCTTGTGCTCAGCAGACCTTCTTACCTCACTGAGAGAACAAATTGAGGCTACCCTCTGAGGCATCTATTGGGTTTCAGTGAGGGAATTTATTCTTTCACCTATAATCACATATAAAATTGTACCAGCTTTGAGAGTTTGCCCACCCTATTTGAGTCACTTAAACTAAACATTTCTAGAAAATCTGTATAAAGATAAATCTCTCAGACAAAGTATTTACAACCAGCAAACTCACACACATGAAAGTGAATTAAATTAAGGGATGAATTAATTGTGTAAACACACTCATAGTGCATCTATTCTTCATGAACTCCTGGACTCATTCCTCCCTTTCTATCCTACTTTTAAGGTCAGGGTAGGACACAACTGTAAAGATACAGATAGATGAAAGATAAGAGGCTTCCCTCTGGCATATTTCTGCTGGCAAGGGGGACTATTTTCCAAAAGAGGTTTGAAAGGAACAGTAGGTTCCTGGAAATATCTTTAAAGAGGGAGGGGTTTTAGGTGCCATCAGAAAATTGGTGCTGGCACCCAATCTGGATTAAGGAGTTAACCTCCCACCAAGTCTCTGGTCCAGAATTCTCTGGAAATACATTAACCTGGCCAGGAGCTCCCCAGATAGGATCAGAAAGGAAGAGAGAGACTGTAAAAGGAAAGAAAGATAAGATAAGAATGTGCTTTGGGTAAGAAGTCCCAGTCCCAGCAGAAGGCTGGACTGTGGAGTCTTGGGCTGGTGCTACGGCCTCAGTGAGAGGTAGTCAGAGTGTCTGAGGTAGAAGATCCCGGGGAGGGAACGCAGGGCGACGAGCTGGATTTCTCCGAAGATTCCTCGGCCTTCTCGTCGCTTCCCGGCGGGGTAGCCGGAGAGATGGGCAAGAGGCCTTCCTTCTCTCGTTTCTTCTGCTTCATTCGGCGGTTTTGGAACCAGATCTTCACCTGGGTCTCGTTGAGCTGCAGGGACGCGGCGATTTCCACCCTGCGGGCACGCGTCAGATACTTGTTGAAGTGGAACTCCTTCTCCAGCTCCGTCAGCTGCTTGGTGGTGAAGTTGGTACGCACTGCACTGGGTTGACCTACGTAGCCGTATTCTCCAACCTTCCCTGTGGACAGGGTGTGCAGTGATAAGGGAAAAAGGCAAAAATTTAAAAATTGATATGAGGGACATTTATCCCCTACACGTTTCAGGGCAACATTCAGGTAAAGGGAGATCAAGAACTCAACACAAGGGTGAGTGATGAAGTGCAAAGTGTTAACCTGAAGTCAAACATTAGCGTGGTCAGACGGGTGATTAATGAAGCCTGGAGATATTCGCAGAATACCCCACCACCACCTACTTCCAAATCCTCTAAAACTCGGTCTGTTTGGAAACATGTGTTCCAGAAGTTCTTTTGCCCCAACACATCTGGGCAATCTCCCGACGCCCTACAACACCTGTCGCTAGCAAGAACTTTTTTTATTGTTATTATTATTAATTTTCCTTGGAAACTAAGCATACCAGCTCCTCCCAGAATTATCAAAGAGCATCCACGCGCCGGCAGTAAACAAGGACTGACCTGTTTTGGGAGGGTTTCTTTTGACTTTCATCCAGTCAAAGGTCTGAGCTGGAGAAGACGTCTCCGACGCAGGGGAGCGACAGGCTTCTTGGTGGCTGGCGTGGAGAGGGGACAAGGAGTTATTATACGTGGCCAGGGCCAGGTTCTGATGCTCTTGTCCATATGAGTGATGAATGTACTGAGGCGAGCCCACCGCGCCCCCGGCATAACCCTGGTGGTGGTGGTGATGCTGGACCATGGAAGATGAGAGGTTTCCAGAGTAAACAGCGGGAGCGCACGGGGGGTACCCACCACTTACGTCTGCTTCCTGATTTAATGCGTAGGGGCTGTAAGGGGCGCCGAAGTTCTGAGCGCCGTAACTTGGGCCACAACTCGAGTGGGAGTAGGACATTCCCAGGTTCCCAGGAGTCTGGTAGGTGGCTGGCTGGGAGTGGTGATGGTGGTGGTGGTGGTGGTGGTGGGGAGGGCTGATCTGCACACCCCTGCTCACTAAGAAGCGGTCGTCGCCGCCGCAGCTGTTGGCACTGACTGCGCACGACTGGAAAGTTGTAATCCCATGGTCGGAGGGGTAGGCTCGTGCTGAGCAGGTCCCCGAGTCGCCTGCGCTGAGAATGGGGTATTCCAGGAAAGAGCTCATTCTTGCATTGTCCATCTGTCACTGAGTGACCCGGTCCTGCGAAGCCCTGGGTGACCGTGCCAACTTTCTCACTTCCTCCATGGGGCCGAAGAAGAAAAATGATATGAATGTACAGTGCGCAAGACAGGGGGCGGAGGGCGGAGGGCTCCAGGGAGGGGCACGTGACTATGCCAGCCAATGGCTGAGCCTCCTGCGAAAGTTTGCCGACTCCGGCGGTGATGGATCACCATTTCAGTGGCATTTAAATCCCCGGCGCTCCTCCGTCGAGGTGACGCTAAGTCGCCCCCCCAGGCAGCCCAGGCGGCGGCAGCAGCTGCGGTGGCAACAACGGCAGATTCGGAGCGCTGGGGAGAAGAGGAGCAGAGGCTGCCTTCTGCGCGCGCCCGACTCCGCTCGTCCCCCTCCCCTGCGGGAGGTGGGGGCTGAGGACATCCCTCGCCCCCGCCCCCTCTCGGCTGTGCACAGAAAGAAGAACTGGCAAGAGGTGAGAAGGGAAGAGGGCTCTCAGCTCTCTAGGGTGAGAAATAAGTGGGCAGGAGCAGGTACCCTGGCCTAGCCAGGAGCGCGCCGAATGGAAAGGCTAGGAACAAGGCGCGCGCGAGCCCCAGGTTCCTGGGTCGCTTTTACTGCACAGTCCCTGCTTTGGAACCTTGGGGCGATGACGAGTGCAGAGAACCGTGGTGGAGGGCGAGGCTAGACCCCCGGCTCTCTGAGCTTGGAGAGGAGAGGAAAATGCGCAGACGGCTGGCTGAGAAGAATCCGGGTGGGTGTGGAGGGGCGAGCTCAAGAAAAGAAATTTCCCTCCTCCACGGAGGGTCCTCCGAAGCTCCCTTCCCGCCCTCCACTCGGTTGCCATTAACATGGCAATGCGGAGCGTCTGTAATTTGACGCCCGGGAGCGGTTGAGTCCTCGGAACCTAGCTTGCCGGCAAAGGCCTTCGGTGACCGGACTCTTCTCCGCCCTCTCTCTCTCTCTCCTGGCTCTCCGCCCCTTTCTCCTCCCCACTCAGCTTCGCTCCCGGAACCCTCCGGGAGCCAGAACTACTCGGCTGCTGGATTTTGAGGGGTAGGAGGTGGGGGAGAGAGATGACGCTAGCGGACGTGGCCAGCGTAGGGGCCGGGCCGCGCGCTGCAGGCCATCTGCCGGCTCCCCAGGACCCAGGAGCCTGCGCGCTCCGGGTGGGGCCTCAAAGGGCCAGACCACAGCTCCAACAAAGTACGCTCAACGACTTTGTATTACGAATGGGAGAGCCTCCTCCGACACCCGCCCCTCCCCCCACACACACCCACCCACACACATTCTACTGCACTGCACGTCTGGGGTGGGGATCGGGGCTGGCAGGTGGGAGGGGTGGTGGACAGATGGCTGATGGTGGACGGGACACTTTCCTCTTCCCTAACGACACCCCCTCCCCTTTCCAACTTACTGTCTAGCTGCTTATGTGAGTCGTCAAGCCTTTCCCTAGAGAGCACGTGCAAATCTGACATCATCCCAAGCCAGAGGTCCTGGTCTCCGTCATCGTCATCCTACCCTGATACTGATGGGGTCGTTAATTGCTATTTACTATTAGGTTTCGCGTCAACCTTGGGCTTGTAGAGAGAAAAGGCCAAACAGAGGCCGAGAATTGATGCATTCTTAGGTGGAAGAAATCCAGAGCTCAGCCAAGAAGCTTTGCAGCCAGTGTTCTATAGATTTTATTCTAACCGTGTTTACATTGAATCTGACAGATTAAAATTATTGTGAGGATTGTATGTGGGTTTGAGATTCCTACTCCTGTCCTACCTCCCCTCCCCCCAGTTAGAGCAACCAAGTTTTGCTTGAGACAGACATATTTTGCTGTATTAGGCACCTTTTCAGGTTTCTGTGTTCTATTCTCCCACTATAGAGGCTCCCCCCAAACCTGTCACCCCAAGAGGGAAATCCCATGCAGATCTTTCACCCTGGACTCCCTCAGTATGAAAAAAAAAATTTTCCCCCCAAACACTTTCTTTGGAATGGTTGATATTTTTTTGTGACCTCTGACCCATTCTCAAGCATGGTTAAGAGGGAGCAAGGACAGGAAAGTTCACCCCTACCCCAGTTTTAGCTCCTGGGGACCCCCTTCCTGGAGAGGGGAAGAGGCAGGGAAGCTCTCCTGGAAGCAGCTTCCCTGTGGCTCCAGGTCTCCAGCAGAATAGGGAGAGAAGGGGATTCTGCGAGGGAGGGGCTGGGGGTAGAGGAGTCCATGCTGGAAGTGTGGCGACCTGCTCTCGGCGGTACGTTCTCCCCCCACCCCACCCCCAGCTTCATTCCTGTACCTTTGTTGGCCTCGTTGGCCCAGGTTTGCGTGTCCCCCCTCGGCCGCAGGGCGCCCGCCACAAAGCCGCCCCGGACCTCAGCCGTGCGCCCTCCTCTGCTAGCTCCCGGCCTCCGCGCTCCTCTCCCTCCACCTCTCTTCTTCTCGCCTAGCCTCTTTTCAGGGACAGCCTGGGTGGGGTGTTTTTCTTGGGGTCAAAAGCATGCACTCGCACACGGGACAGCAGACACTCCGGCTGGCGACCGTCCGCCTCCGCGCACCGCTACCCGAAGACCCGGCTCTCACAGCTGAGCCGGCTGCGCCTGAGAGCGTCCCGGAGCGCAGCTCCCCCTGTGCGGCTCACAAAGGCAGCCTCCTCTGCCTTCGAGCCCGTAGGCTTCCGTAGCTCGATTCCATCCCCATCCCACCCCCACCCCATCCCCACCCCCACCAAGAAATCCTGGGGCCCATTAGTCGGTGAAGGAGATGCTTGGCCGGCTGGGTATGCAGGCCAAAGCCCCATCAAGCTAACGTCTTTTTAAACGCCCGCGGCAAGTGGATGAAAAGGCGAGCTTGGTTACGATTAAAATAATCGCCTGCAAGCGGCTTGCTGGGCTCAAAGCGCCTCTTTCAAGGCTCTTCTACTGAAAAGGGAAAGAGCCAGGAGAACACAAAACGCCGCCGAGTCCCGGAGCTGTTCATGGCATCCGCGGCTCAGCCAAGCTGTTGTTTTAAAAGAGCAATAAAAATGAATTATGACTAAACGCCTTCTAACTTAATGCTTTCGGACGGGAATCCCCGGCAACTACGTAAGAGGATTTTTATTTGTGCATGTGTTCCTGCAATTGATCTCTTTGATGACATTCTCATTCATAGAAAGCGTTTGATTTATGAGCGTAGGACGAGTCGCACCCAGCAGCCGCGCAGCCCTGGCTGGGGCTGGGCTGCCCCGCGCTGCGCTGCGCCAGGGGCCGGAAATCGGCCACGGTCCCCTCCATGCCTCCGCCGCTGCCGGGACTTAGGGGGTGAAGGAGAAGGGGAAGGTGGGGAGCAAACCCATGGAGAAAGATCGCGATTTCATTGTAACTTCCAAGCCTTCACAGTCAAGAGCCGGGTTCGTAAATTAACCCGCCCCGCACACATGTTGCTTACACACTGGGTTTTCTCACGGTAAGTAAGTAGCTATCAGGACATTGCTCAGAAAGGGAAAAATAAACATGGGAGACATAAGAAGGGGGGAAAAAAAAAACAGAACAACCCAATAACACACCCTAGATCACATTTTATTGATATTTCATTTAAAGTGCTTTTCTCTCTCTCTCTCTAAACTGGGTTAATTTATAACCTAGGATGAAGAAACACACTCCATTTTAAATCTCAACTTGCTAACCTGACTTCAAAGCTTTAATGATCCATTATTTGCAATGTAAACAGGTTTAAGAATGAAATATTGATTTTTCTGACCCGGAAAAAAGAATAATAGAATGACTGAACCAGAGGATTGGAAAAAATGAAGTGCATTTTCCAGCTAGTAACGATTTTTTGTTTTATTTTTGTTTTTCTCTATTTTTTAGGTCTGTTTGCCTGGACTCATCAACACCTGGGAGACTAATCAACCACACTGAAAATGTGCGGGGATTTGTGGGGGAGGGGTGGAACATAGATGTTTGAAACAAATGTTTATAAATAAATGAAATGGTAATAACTTAGTTAATGACCTAGAGACTGGTAGCTTGTTCAAGAAACTCCACATTCCTCAATGGGGGGTTTCTGTAGGCACTTTATTTCTCCAGTTTAAAAAGCTTAGGCTTGGCCCGAATCATGGGCTGTCCGATCCTGTTTCTATTACCGATTTAAATCTATGGCTTGAACCTCTGCACTGAAAAACCAAATCGATTCCCTAAAAAAAAAAAGAAAAAGAAAACCTTCTCAGAAGCCCAGGTCATTTTCTGGCTTTCTTTTTTGTTGCTATCTAGTGAAAACTTTGAATATTCCCTCTTAATAAATATATTAAAATTGAAAAAGAAGATAAATTGTGACCAGAATTTTATTTACTAAGTTAAACTAAAAGAAGAAAAAGAAAAAGGGTGGGGGGGATAAGAAAGCTATTTGTAGCAAAGGAGTATTCTACCAAAAATACGCATGACAATGCTTCCTAATGTAATACAAAAATGAAAAGAAAGTGAAGATACAATTATATGATCACTTTCTTGCAGGCCTCATGTATTGCTTTTAGGAAATCATATAAAGGATGGTTGAATTAAATTTAAAACAACTAAAACTCCAAAGTGATCTGTAAAAGATGGCTCTGACACTGGGTTCCCCGGGGAATCACTAAACAGAAAATCCTCGACATTTAAAGGAGGGATGGGGTGGGTCGAGAAGAAAATAAAATAAAAATCAACGCCCAGAATAAAAGAAGGCAAAACCACCTGGTCAAGGGGGCTTTTGTTTTGTGATGCTTTGTTTTGCTTTAATGTTTTTAGTAATTCAGATGCTGCAAGTCGATTGTGGTGAGTGTGTCTGTAAAAAAGTCAAAGCTGTCAGCTGAAATATCTACGGGACTGTCGAGGGAACCTGGCAAACTGGGCGAGACTGCATCTGAAAGCTGCAGGCAGGAATCTGTGGAGAAAACGTTAAAGTCCTGCAAAGAGGGGACCTCGAGGGCCTCGGGACTGTCATTGTTTAGGCCAGCGCCACAGTTCTGGCCCATTGTTGACAAGCAGTTAGGAACAGTGGGTGACTGATGCTGAAAATGTTTCAGATTTTTCTCATTGCTGGTTAAAGGCGAAACAGGGAAACTTTGGGAGTCGCCATTGTGTCCATTGGGAGCCTGCTGCTGAGAGAGGGCGTTTTGTTGAAAAGTGTAACCTTCCCTCTCCAGAAGGGCCCCAGAGACGCTGAGGGCTTGCTCAAAGAGTGACTTCTCTTCCTCATCCTCCTCCACTTTCTCAGAGTCCTCAAGGTTTTTAAATTTCCCCTCGCTGTTTTGGTTCTCCTTGCACTGGGTCTGCCTTTTGTGCTTCATCCTCCGGTTCTGAAACCACACTTTCACTTGTCTTTCAGTCAAATCCAGTAGCGCTGCAATCTCCACCCTTCGGGGTCTGCAAAGATACTTGTTGAAATGAAATTCTTTTTCCAGCTCTAAAAGCTGCGTGTTGGTGTAAGCAGTTCTCAGGCGCCTGGAGCCCCCGCCGCTGCCATCGGCGATTTCCAGGGATTCTGCGGAAAGGGAAACCAACAAGAGACACACGCACAGTTGGAGGTGGAAGGGTCCAAGCGGGGTTATTCCACTGGATAATAAATATAGCAGAAAAAAATCAACTGCAACAAAATGGCCGCCCCTGGATGCAGGAGAGCTATTGTGCTGCCTTTCCTGGGAGCGCAGCCCGGGGGAGACCCCATCTCCTCCACCTCCATCAAATCCCTGCCTGTAGCTCCCCCCAACCTCTCCATCCGGGAGCAAACTTTATATTAGCCACACCACAATTTATAATTAATGCATCAGCTGCTTAGCTGAGCAAGAGCGATCTATCACTCTTCATTACTGTCAAAAAGCCAAACTCTAGGACAAGGAGACAAGAGGAGGTCAGTTCCAACTCAAATAAATCATCCCACATTACACAAGTTAGGGAAAGTTCCCCCCCTTCCTTAAAAAAAAAATACATATATGTCTTATTACGGAGCACAAGATCCCTTCTCTCTCCAGCAAATCCACTCCTGAGCCCACAGGGACAGGGAAAAGGCAGCCAAGCATCTCTCCCTCTCCCCCTTCTCCCCCAGCCCACGCTCCCCTCCCCCCATAACCGCTCTCGGGGCAGCCCAGAGGGGAACAGGGTCCCGGGAACCTGGGGCCAAGTCTTTGGACTGACCTTTGTGGCTGAGGCAGGCAGGGCCGGTGGTGGCGGTGGAGGCCGAAGCGGGAGGCAGCGCAGTTTTCTTGGCCGCCTTCTTCTCCTTCATCCAGGGGTACTCAGGCGGCTGCAGGGCGCCGGCGGGCACTGGGCTGCCGCGGCTGCCCGCGGGGCTCGGCTTGGGGCGGCTGCCTGCGCCGTGGCGAGGGTGACTGCCCGGGTTCAGGCTGGGAATGGTCTGCTCAAAAGGAGGAGGAATCAGTGTCGAGTGTGAAAGCGTCGAGGTCTTGATTGATGAACTTTGAAATGTATCAGCGACAGGGGGAAAAGATGTCAGGCACTCAGCGAGCGACGGCTGGCTATTGATAAAACCAATCTCTCGCTCAAATTCGTAATTCATGGCCTTCTCCTTGGAGCCCCCTCGGAGAAAAAGTTCCCTCTTCTGGAGGGGCTTTGGGGGGGCAAGGCCCAGGAAAAAGGCGAGCGCGGAGGAAATAAAAAAATCTATCATAGAAGATCGCTGCTGGGGTGTTTTTTTTCTAATTCACTGATTACAGCCGTATGGGGACCGCGCTACTATTAAACTATTGAATTCATGGAGACAAGGTTGAAATTGGACCGAATTGGCTGTCACATGATTGCTTCTGCCCAATGACAATTTGGGCTTTAATCAAAAGAAGCCACTGTCTGTTTGATTGATCCAAAAAAGTCGGGAAGGAACGCCTCATTGGGGGCCAGCGAGGCTTTATTTACACTTTTTTCAGGGCAAAAATACATATATGTGGGTGGGGATGCCCGTGAGTGCCGTGGGGGCCACGGTGCCTGTCAGCTTCCTAATCAGCAGGGATCTGGTGTGCGCGCCTGAGAGTGTGTGTGAGTGTGTACGAGTATGAGCCTGCTGCCTGGTCCCGCCGGCGGCCGCCCTCTGCCTCCCCCGCACACTCCGCGCATTGTTTGGGACTGTCGGGAAGACGCCTCGCACCTCACAAATCATTTAAGCACCTCACTCTGACGCCTGCAGTCATTAACAAAGTAATCCATTAATCTTCAAAGTTTTGACACCCGAGGGCCCCGCATCCCAGCCACATAAGTTCTGCTAAGGCTGGAGGAAAGAACAGAGAGAGAAAGGAGATAAGAGAGGGAAAAGAAAGAGGTAGGGAGGGACAGAAAGATGGAGAGAGAGAAAGAAAGGAGAGAGAAAAGAAAAGAGAGACTCCTTTTTAGGCTTTCCACTCTTTTTCTTCCCTTTTCCTCCTCCACTTTCTCTAAACCAGTTTCTGGATCTCAGAACTGATTGCTCCCTGACTCTCAGTCGGTTTTCCTCCCTCTCTGTTTTCCCTTCTCTTCCTCTTCTCCCCTCTCCCCCTCCCTCTCTCTTCTGTCCCCCTCTCTTCCTCCCACCCCCGACTCCTGCAGCCCCTCGCCCCCCTCCCTCCAATGCCCAGCCCGGAGTCCGCGCCCCCCGGGCCCCAGCCGCCGGCCCATTGTTAGCCCAGCTTTTCCTCGGCAGCTTTGCATCTGGCTCCGGCGGGAAGCGGAAAACAGGAGGCGGCGGCTCTCGAAGCTTCCCGACCTTCCTACGCCATCAACTTTTCAGGAGTGGCTGGAGAAAGATAGATGCATGTGCCAAGCAAGACAACAGCCCCAGGTCCATGTGTCCAAATCCCTGTAGCCAGGGAGGCCTCCAGCCAAAGAAATGCCGCCCGGAGCAGGCGCGTGCGGCTCCTGGCATTCTGGGTTTCATACCCGTAGGGCTCGGGTGCGGTGAGTATTTCCGATTTCCAGGAAGTCTGTTGGAAGTTAGCAGCAGGGAGGGAGAAAGCGCTTGTTCCTCTTTCTTTTCCCTTCTTGCCCTTGTCGCTCTGGTTGGGGGTCTGGTTGGCTGAGACTCAGCGAGTGTTCCCCAACAGTCCGAATTGCCTCCTGCATCTTCCCGCTCCTTGGGCACCGGGGATGTTTGCACCCGAGTTCTGTTGCTGGAAACAGCACCGCGGGGGAGAGAGGGCGACCGAGGATGGGACATGAAGGTTCTCTTTCTCATTCACACTCTCTTTTTTCCAATTCGGAGACTTGAGACTGAGAGCATCTTGGACGATGCTGGAGGATTCAAAAGATAACACACCTTTAGGTACTAAATAATAACTTTTTAAAAATCCACCAAGCCAGAAATAGGGGAGGAGGCTGAGAAAGAGATCTGAAGGTACCTCTTTACCCCCAAAGCCTGAGGATGGTGTTCTCTTTTGCTTCCTTTTGAAATGGACCAAGTGATCAGACTCCCCCAGGCCGGCAGGCAGGCATCGGTGGCAGGAAGATAAATCATTCTGATGGCCAGGGAGAGAGAGCTTGGAGGGGGAGAGAGATCTACGTTGAAAACAAGGAAGGCCGACCAAGGAGCAAGGCCAGGACTCCATCTCTGGGGCCGTCATCAAAGAGGGTTTGGGTTGGAAATTAGATATGAAGTAGCCTTGGTTAGTTTACTAGCCCAGAGCATCGTCTTACAGGTAGAGATGCTATTTTGTAAAATGTGAGGTTTTTCAGTTTTCTTGCTTTTATTCCAAACAAAGCTCTGAAGGAAGTCTGGGCGCGATCAATCTTGCTCACCAAAAGCCTTGACAGCTTCTGGCCCTTAAGAACACATTTCAGCTTCGAGCTCTTTCCAAGATCAAATGTGGCCGAGCAAAGAGGCGAGCAGGAAACGCAAGTAAACAAGAAAAATTGGTCTTTTAAAGATATTTTTTAACAGCAGAAAGGGTTAGAGGGGTGCTTTTAGGAAAGGTGCTTTGCATACTCTGGGATGGTGGCTTTGGGCATTTGCTTTTATCAGAAAATATTGAAGGGTTAAGAGGAGGAGGTGCAGGGGAGAGGGAGAGTGTAGCCCCCGCATGGAAGAGGCTTTGTCAGGGGCTGCTGCGTGGGTGAGAGCTTTTGCCCTACTCGGAGGCTTTAATTCAAATACCATCTGGGAGAAAACTCTTTTCTCTGACCACTCAACACTGAAATCTTGCCTAAATCTATTACTTTAACTCAGGAGATAATTTTAATAAGGATTTCCGTTTAATATTTAGGAAGCTGGGAGTGAAATCGATATTTTTTCTGTGAAAGCCAATATGAATGTCTTGAGGGGCAAAATATGGAAAATCATATTTGAATCTCATTTTAAAATTTCCACCCCGAGAAAAAGAGGAAGCCTCCAAAACCTTTCTTCTCTCAGCTAAAGGGTGGATTTTATAAATGGGATCCTCCCTGGGTGGATCTCTCTGTCTCTTTCTTTCTCCAGAGACACTGTTCCTTACTAATGTTTCCAGGTAATTTTATACACTTCTCTAAAATGACTATTTAAAAAAAAACTCCTGTGTGAGCAACCAAAAAGGCAGAAGCTCCAGTTCTCACAAAGACTGGCTTCCCAGCCTCTGCATTTCTGAGGTGCTGGCCATATTTGGGCAGGGAGGTTGGGGTGGGGGGACAGACCCACCTCTTCTCACAGCCCAAACTCTCTCTTTCTCTCTCTCTCTCTCTCTCTCTCTCTCTCTATCTCTCTCTCTCTCACACACACACACACACACACATCAAAAGGCCAGGACAGACCTGGAGAAGCACCTCTGGTTGTGAAATACCCATCTCTCTATAGCTGCCTGGCATTGTATCATTCTAGCCTTTTTCTTTTCCCCAAAATGTGAGAAGGTTTCCTAAAAGTGGCCTCTGTGGCCCAGTAGATATCCAGAAGTAGCTCCAGTGCCTGTTTCTAAGGCTCATCGGAGGGAGCTTCCTCAGGGGAAAGATAGAGGCCATGATGATGAATATTTTGAATTGCAAACAAAATGGCGACATTTTCCACCTCTGCCTCTGAAAGATACAATTCAGGGAGAAAGGGGGTGTTTATTTCTCCCATCAGATGCTCCTGATACCCAGACTCCGGCTGCTCCTCATTCCAACTGAGAGGGGTGCTGATGGGGATGCAGATCTGAGGTTTGCATTTCCTGAATTTGGTTCCTTCTCCGGACAATTCTTTAATCTGAAGATGAAAATATTTCTTTTCACTGTTCCTGACTTTGCCTCTGTCGACCAGTGTGTAGACAGCCCTATCTTAAATCCATAAGTGGAAATGTAATATTTAGCTTCTGTAGCATCAAATGAAAGAGGTACTTACAAAATTGCATTTTATCATAAATATACCGATCTCCCTTCTCTTTCTGCTTCCCCTGGGGCCATAAAAGGAAAGTGAGAAGGGCAGAAGGGGAGGAAATAAATACATGAACGCCAAATACTAAATTCCGGGAGGAAGCCGATGCTGGGATTCGGGCAGTGCTGGGAAAGGCTCAGGGAGGCTCTCCCAAGCTCAGCCCCTTTTGCTGGCGGCCTAAGAGAGCCTAGTCCCTTCCGACTGCTTCGCTCTCAGTGGTGATTTTAGAAGCGATTTTTCCCCTCCTGGCGCGATAATGGGCTGCAAAGCACACGCGGAGGAGTCCGATTGCGCCTGGAAAGTGATCCACATCTCTGCGCGGTTGGCAATTCCCCGGGTTAAGGCAAAGGCTGGTCCGCTTTGAACAGAGAAGAAAGCGAAAGAGAGGACCGCCCGGCTTTATTTCCCAGCGGGGTCGCGTGGGCACCTGTGCGTCCCCTGCCGCGCCTTGGGACCCACTGCCTTTGTTACTGCGCTTTACCGCGCTCCGCAGCCTCTGAGCCCTCAACCAGCCTCGGCGGCAGCTGGGAACCACACAGCCCAGTGGGCCCGCCGCACAGCGTTTCCAGAGCTGCCGCCGCCAGAAGCTCAAGCCGCCTTCCCCAAGAATTCGCCGTGCTCCCAGGCAAGCCGCCTGGCCAGGTCCCACTCCGGAGTGGGCTCCAGAGCCTGCAGGGCTGCCGCGGCCTGCTCCGCCAACCTGCCTCCGCCTGAATTCCACGCAGACCCCCATCTTCGGCTAAGGAACCCTCTGAACACGGATATTATTCAGAATAAAAACTTTATTTTTTTTTGTTTTGTTTCTCAGAACGTGAGCAGCAAGGAATGTAGAACTCTGAAAACATCTAGCATTTTTCGCATTTACAGATTCTTTCAGTTTCGCCGGATGTTAAAAACCTAAATCACTGTTTTCAAAATCTGGATCCTCTCTGGTTTTATTGCATCATTACCGGTTTTATAAAGGAATTATATTTCCCTTTCAAATATTTTTTCTATGTACGCCAATACACCATTGAACAAAAGGCCCAAGAAACCTTCTGAACAATCAGGGTACAGAATTTCTTTAATATAAATACGAACGGATGGGGATAAATAATATTTAAAACTTAGATTATTCAATGCTTGCAAAAAAAATATAAATAAATCTGACTGTTCACCAGCATACACACACGGAAAGACGTACACTTAATCATCCTTGCACAGGGAGCCCCTGTTTCAAAGCGCCTTTGATTTTTTTTCTCGCTCATAAGAAGTGCAATTAAAAAAAAAAAACTAAAAAAAAAAAGTAATCGCTTCCCCTCGGGAGCCATAATGTACGAACAAATTCACATTGAAGAATTCGGCTAGAAAATTTGTTCATATACCCTGTTTCTGATCAAAGATTGGAGAAGGAAAAAGGTGCAGGGCCAG